>JARQOD010008827.1:0-33941 GCA_033576555.1 Oophaga sylvatica
GGAATTCCCCGCCCACTGAGAAGCTTATCTCCATACTACCCGCATGACCTCCGTTTTCACGAGCGAGGTTGAGCGGGCCCAGGTGTAGGCAAGTTTCGGTTGCTCCACCTTGCCAAACCTCCGGAATCCCCATTGGCGTCCGAACCTCAAAAGGCCACAGAAGTTCCTCATGCAGGACCTAAGTCTCGTCCGTCCGAGTATCCGTGGTTTGTAACCATGTCAGCAGACAGGACACAATCCAACAAATTCCCAGCGATCGGGGAAGCGATCGCGTCTAGTGGCCCTGGGAGAGGTTCACTAGAGACACGGCAATTTTCCCTCCAAGATAACATTAAAGGACAATCACTGTTGGTACTTCCATTCTCACCGCCAACCTTTGCGTGGACCAGGAGCAGAGGGGAATTTCATGTCCCTACTTGCTCACCGTCATGCAATACCTCTGGTGGCGCTTGACAAATCATGACTGTTCGGTAGTGAATGGGTCGTCATTGCCCCACAAATTACACACCAGACTGTCCCACTTGCATTGTCTGTATCTCCTTCCCACAGGAATTTATTTCCCACTCGTCCTCCCGAGGGAATAGACGAGATCCTACTAGTAAAACCTTGGCTCCGTTTCCACTCCCCACAAATAGAGTGGACTTTCGGTAGGATACTGGGTTGGAGTGATGCATGTACAGGCAATGTGTCAAAAGTTGCTTCAGGTTGCCATACTGAGTTACCCGCAGATCTACTCCACTTCCCAAGCACTACGGTCATATGCAGACGTGTTTCCTCCAAGAAGGCTGCGGAGACCTTCCGCCTCATCGCCCCTATGACAGTCCTATCGACCTCTTGCCTGGCCAGAACCTCCTCGGGAAGGGTCTAATCCCTCCTTCTCCTGAACAGAGGCCAGTCGCAATATATTCAGGAGAACCTGGCAAGAGGGTTTATTAGGAAGTCGGTGTCACCGCAAGGGCGGGATTTTTCTTCGGCAGAAGAAAAACGGAGAATTGCGTCCGGTATTGATTACAGGGGTCTTAAACGCCATCACCGTTAAAAACAATACCCGTTGCCCCTGATCTCTGAGCTATTTGATAGGCTTCGGGGAGCAAGGGTATTCACAAACTAGATCTGCGCGGTGCTTAAATAACCTGATTCGCATCCGGAGGGGACGAATGGAAGACGGCTTTTAATACCAGGGATGGGCATAACAAATCGGGATGCCCTTTGGGCTCTGTAATGCTCCGCCGTTTTCCCAAGACTTTGTCAATGACATCTTCCGGATATGCTCTCCACCTCGGTCGTAGTCTATCTGGATGATATAATCATCTTCTCTCCAGATATTGACTCCCACCGAGGGATTTGCAGGGTCTTCGACCTCCTACGGCAAAATTCCCTTTACGCAAAGTTTGGAGAAATGTGTGTTTGAGCAGGAGTCCTTAACCTTTCCTGGGCTATATCATCCCGCCCAGGATTGGCTATGGATCCTGCCAAACTACAGGCGTGATGGACTGGCAAGACCCCACTCTCTAAAGGCGGTGCGCCTTATGGGGTTCATTAATTACTACCGTCAGTTTCAATTCCCCACTTCTCAACTTTGGTAGCTCCCGTGGTTGCCCTTACCAAAAAGGGAGCTAATCCAAATTGTGGTCTGAAAGGTCTCCAAGGCCTTCACGTTATTAAGTCTCATTTCGCTAGAGCTCCCATCCTACAATCGCCCCGATGTTGAAAGCCATTTATATTGGAGTGGATGCCTCGTCCTTTGGGTGCTGGAGCAGTCCTCTTCCAAAAGGATGCTCAAGGTCGGAAGCATCCATGCTTCTTTTTTTCCAAGACCTTCACACCACAGAGAGGAATTATTCCATCGGGGACAGGGATTGCAGCAATGAAGTTGCCTTCTCGAGTGGAGACATCTGTTGGAGGGAGCTCGCTTTCCCTTCCAAGTCTTCACGGATCACAAAAACCTGGTATATCTTCAGACAGCCCAGCGGCTTAATTCTCGCCAAGCCAGATGGTCCTTGTTCTTCTCCCGGTTTTCATTTCCACACTGCATTTCCTCTCGGGAGAAAGAACATTCGTGCCGACGCTCTCTCTCGCTCTGTGTTTCCTCGGAGGAGGAGGTGGAGGAGCCTCGCTTATCGTCCCCACAGAGAGCCTGGTGAACAGTGGCCCCGGTTTTCGCTAGAGTCTGTGCCCCCGGCAAGACTTTTGTCCTACTAATTTGGCGACCGGAGGTACTCTCTTGGGCACAATCGTCCAGGGTTGGTGACACTTTGGGGCAAAGAGGACATCTGAATTGCGGCAGGACATATTGGTGGCCGCATATGGTCCGTGATTATGGGGACTATTTCGAGCGTGTGTCTCCTGCGCCAAAAATAAGTCTCCACGACAACGCCAGCTGGGTTACTTTACCCTTTTTCCCGGTGGCAGACAGGCCCTGGGGAGATGGTTGGGATGGACTTTGTGGTGGGCTTGCCCAAGTCTCGGGGTTTGCACCATCATTTGGGTAATCACCGACCATTTCTCTAAAATGGTGCATCTGTGCCACTACCACGGTTACCTTCTGCACGGCTCGGCAGCGTTGTTTGTTAGCACATCTTCCGTTTACACCATGCCGGACAAATTGTCAGTGACCGAGGTCCCCAGTTTGCGTCTCGGTTCTGGAGAGAGCTTTGTCGTCTACCATATTGAGTTAAATCTTTCTTTACGACCATCCTGAGACGAATGGGTTGGTAAGAGGGCCAACCAACCTTGGTCACCTATCTACGACATTTTGTCTCGGCCAGGCAGATTACTGGGCATCCTTGCTGCCGTGGGCTGAGTTTGCATTAAACAATGCTGTGGCTGATTCCAACCGACAGACCCCATTCCTCCTGAACTACGGTCAGCCCTCCGCGGGTACCAGTGCCTATGCCCGTGTCTTCCGCCGATTCCAGGTGGCAGACTGGGCGTGTGGGGCACGGGACATTTGGACCCGCACGCAGGATCCATTCAGGCCTCCAAAGAGAGGATGAGTCTTCCGGCCGATCCCATCGGCGCCCCGCTCCTACATTTGTCCTGGGGATTGGTGTGGCTCTCCGCCCGTAACATCAGGCTGCAGTTGAGTCCACTAAGTTGGCACCCCCCGCTACCTGGGTCCTTTCAAGGGCCTCGAGCAGGTTAACCCTGTGGTATACCGTTTAGCTCTTCCACCACGCCTGGGTATCTCCGACACCTTTCACGTGTCCCTCCTGAAACCCGTGCTCATGTCCCGGTTTTCTGAGTCATTTGCCGGGACATCGGGTTCATCTGCGGATGACCATGAGGTGAACGCCATCGTGGGGTGTAAGGTGGTAACGGGGCAAAAAGTTTATTTGGGTGGACTGGAGGGCTAGGGCCTGAGGATAGGTCTTGGGAGCCTGCCGAGCATGTTCAACGCTCCGCAGCTCATCGCTGCCTTTTGAATGCAGCGAGGCCCAGAGAAGGGGGGGTAATGTTAGGGTTCGAGTTCCCGCTCCTGCACAAGGGAGTCTCGAACCAGTGCCGCTGCGGTCTCCCATTCGTCTCCGGCCGCAGTGAGCCTGCTCAGCAGAGACGTCGTTCCAGGCGTCTTGCCCACTCCACTATGGGCAGTGACTTGCTGCTGCCTTTCCTGGATCTGCTATTGTAGCCAGTTCTGGAGCAGACGTCTTTGGGATAAAGTCCTGCATTTTCCCTCTGAGCGTGCCCAGAGTGAGATCTCTCATTGAGATCAGGGTCACATGCTCAGGTACTGCAGCGGCTCCTATTGCCCACCAGGAAGGCCCTGTTACTACTATCTTCTGAACAGGTTCTCATTGGTCCTTGTTCCTGAAGGTCCTGTGGCTGTTGCTATAAAAGGGTAGCATGGCTGGGCCGCCATGCCTAATATCAACCATTGTATGCTATGCCCAGTGTGGTCATGCGTGTGTGTGGTTAGGGACCCGGCTGAAATAAGCACTAGAATACCGACTTAATCGTGAGGGTTTAGTGGTGCTAGCTGGTCAGGGGCGTGTCCTAGATGCCCTAGATTACCGGCATAACCGGTGAGGAGTTTGATTGCCGTATTCAGGGTCTGCGTTTAGACGCCATAGATTGCGGGTGACTCCCGCGAGGACATTAGCGCATGACCACGTATTATGCTCGCTTAGCAATTAACCGTGTGCCTGAGAGCCTGACAGGACACGTGTTTGTTCTCAGCGGCTCTGTGACGTAACAGGGTTCGCTCTCGACGCTAGACAGCGCCCTAGCGTTTTACTTTGCGGCTCACTGAAGCTAAGTGAGTTCGCACATATCGCCATATAGCACTGTGGCATCCCGTTAGCGGCTCTGTGAATTAACAGAGTCTGCACTTACTGCCACAACGCGCTACGGCGTTTATTTAGCGACTCTGCGGGTATAACAGAGATTCGCTACTTTCGTCATCTTACTAGCAGCAGGCTTTGCTTGCACGGTGGACCCCGGGCTGCGAACGCACCTCTCCACTCTATATATTTGGTGCGTTCCGCAGACCCTAACACCCTTTAGGTATTCACAAGAATTGAAGCAATGTGGAAGGAAAAAATGAACATTTAACTTTTTTTCCCAAAATTTTTCTTTCGACACAATTTTTTAAAATTTTGTCAAGGGTATCAGAGAAATGAAACCACAATATTTGTTGTACAATTTCTCCAGAGTACACCGATACCCCATGTGTGGGGGTAAACCACTATTTGGGCGCATGGCAAGCTCGGAGGGGAAGCAGCGCCATTTGACTTTTTTGACTGGAATTGAGATTGGACGCCATGCGCATTTGGAGAGTCCCTGTGTGCCTAAACAGTGGAAACCCCCCACAAGTGACCCCATTTTGGAAACTGGACCCCCCAAGGAACTTATCTAAATGTGTTGTGAGAGCTTTTAACCCCCAAGGGCTTCACAGAAGGTTATAAAGTAGAGCCGTAAAAATTAAAAAATCATATTTTTTCCCACAAAAATGATCTTTTCATCCCAATTTTTTATTTTCCAAAGAATAAAAGGACCCCAAAAGTTATTGTGCAATTAGTCCTGAGTACGCTGATACCCCATATGTGGGGTAAACCACTATTTGGGCACATGGCAGAGCTCGGAAGGGAAGCAGCGGCATTGACTTTTTTGGCTGGAATTGAAATTGGACGCCATGTCGCATTTGGAGAGTCCCTGTGTGCCTAAACAGTGGAAACCCCCCACAAGTGGCACCATTTTGGAAACTAGACCCCCCAAGGAACTTATCTAAATTGTTTGTGAGAGCTTTTAACCCTCCAAGCGCTTCACAGAAGGTTATAAACGTAGATCCGTAAATTAAAAAATCATATTTTTTTTCCCAAAAAAGATCTTTTCATCACCCAATTTTTATTTTTCAAAGGATAAAAGACCCAAAAAGTTATTGTGCAATTAGTTCTGAGTACGTTGATACCCCATATGTGGGGTAAACCACTATTTGGGCGCATAGCAGAGCTCGAAGGGAAGCAGCGCCATTTGACTTTTTTGGCTGGAATTAGAGATTGGACGCCATGTCGTATTTGGAGAGCCCCTGTGTGCCTAAACATGGAAACCCCCCACAAGTGACCCCATTTTGGAAACTAGACCCCCCAAGGAACTTATCTAGATTGTGGTTGAGAGCTTTTGAACCCCCAAGGGCTTCACAGAAGGTTATAACGTAGAGCAGTAAAATTAAAAAAATCATATCTTTCCACAAAATGATCTTTCCACCCCCAATTGTTATTTTCCAAAGGGTAACAGACCCCAAAAGTTATTGTGCAATTTGTCCTGAGTACGCGATACCCCATATGGTGGGGTAAACCACTATTTTGACGCATGGCAGAGCTCGAAAGGGAAGGAGCGCCTTTTTCAAATGCAGACTTTGATGGAATGGTCTGCGGTGTCATGTCACTTTGGAGAGCCCCTGATGTGCCTAAACAGTAGAAACCCCCCCAAGTGACTCCATTTTGGAAACTAGACCCCCCAAGGAACTTATCTAGATTTGTGGTGAGCACTTTGAACCCCCAAGTGCTTCACAGAAGTTTATAACGTAGAGCCTTGAAAATAAAAAAATCATATTTTTTTCCACAAAAATAATTTTTTGCCCCCAAATTTTTATTTTTATAAGGTAACAGGAAAATAGGACCCCAAAAGCTGTTGTGCAATTTGTCCTGAGTGCGCTGATATCCCATATGTGGGGGGAACCACTATTTTGACGCATGGCAGAGATCGGAAGGGAAGGTGCACCGTTTTTAAATGCAGACTTTGATGGAATGGTCTGCGGGTGTCATGTCGCGCTTGGAGAGTCCCTGATGTGCCTAAACAGTAGAAAACCCCCCACAAATGACCCCATTTTGCAAACTAGACCCCCCAAGGAACTTATCTAGATGTGTGGTCAGCACTTTGAACCCCCAAGGGCTTCACAGAAGTTTATAACGTAGAGCCGTGAAAATAAAAAAATCATATTTTTTTTTCCACAAAAATGACCTTTTTGCCCCCAAATTTTTATTTTTCTAAGGTAAACAGGAGAAATAGGACCCCAAAAGCTATTGTGCATTTTGTCCTGAGTATTCTGATACCGCATATGTGGGGGGGAACCACTGTGATCGCCTTACTGCGATCTTTGGGAGGCACAATGAACAAATCCACAAAAGGTGAAAATTGGTTTTCTTTTTTACGCTGTTCCTCGTGCGGTATTAGTGATTAGGCGACTTTATTCCTCGGATCGTGCGATTACAGCGATACCAGATTTACATCCTTTTTTCATGTTTAGCTTCTGTCACACTCTAAAAGATGCTTTTTTTTTGGAATAATTTTTTGTAAGAAATTTTTGCATAGCGTATTTTGAGAGCTATAATTTTTCCATATTTCGGCCGACAAGTTATCTGTGGGCTTATTTTTTGCGGGACGAGCTGACGTTTTTTTGGTACATATTCGGGCACATAACGTTTTTTGATTGCTTCCTATTCCGATTTTTGTGGAAGCAGAATGAACAAAAACCAACAATTCAGGAATTGTTATTTTTTTTTTTTCCTCCGTTCCGCGTGTGGTAAAATTGATAAAGGACTTTATTCTATGGGTCACTACGATTACAGCGATACCTCATTTATAATATTTTTTATGTTTTGGCGTTTTTTTACACAATAAAAAATTTTATAAGAAAAATAATTATTTTTGCATCAGTTTATTCCGCGAGCTATAACTTTTTTATTTTTTCGCTGATGATGCTGAATAGTGGCTTGTTTTTTGCGGGACAAGATGATGTTTTCAGCGGTACCATGATTATTTAAATCTGACTTTTTGATCGTGTGTTATTGCACTTTTTCCAAGCGGTATAATGATACTGCTTGGAAAAAGTATAATTTACTACTTTTTTGTGTTTTTTTTTACGGCTTTCACTGAAGGGTTAACTAGGGTTACTCTTTTATAGATGGGATTTTTATGGACGTGGCGATACCAAACATGTGTATTTTTTTCGTTTTTATTTTTTTATTACATAAAAATGTGTATTTTTAGGGGATTTTTTTTAAATTATTTTTTAATATTTTTTTTACAATTTTTTTTAAAAAATGATTTTTTTTAACTTGTCCCTTTATGGAACTTTCACTTTTTTTACTTTTTATTGCAGTTACAATGCATTGTACCTATGGGGAAAGCTGCTGTGAACATGATCACAGCAGTTTTCCGTAGCTAAATGACCCGGAGGTTGTCATGACAACCCCCGGGTCATCAAGGCAGAGATCGGGCCCTGCAAATACATTGCAGGGCGCCGATCTGAGCAGAGGGAGCTCCCGACCCTCTGCCTCCTCCACTGAGGTCTGCGATCGCGCCGGATCGCAGCAGTCAGGGGGTTAACAGACAGGGGCGGTGGGGCTCCGCTCCTGGCTGTCAGTGCAGGAAGCTCGGCCACTGCAGCGCCGGCTCCTGCACTGATCGCGCTGGAGAACTGAAATTCAGCTTCTCCTGCGCGATCACTGCTGTGTTTGGTCAGTCAATTGACTGACCAATCACAGCGCTGTGGGTGCGGGGACCGACGGCAAAGGTCCCCGCACCGCTTGCCGTGCCTGTCAGCTGTCTGTGACAGCTGTCGGCACTGATCTACCACTGCTGTTTTACACGCAGTGGTAATCAAAGGCATGACGTGCACAGTCCGTCCTGGTGCCGGAACTGGCACCTTGCCATGACGGACTGTGCACGTCATTGGACAGTAAGGGGTTAATGAAAAAAACACAACACGGTTTTCATATCTTTATTATACGCTCAGATCCAAGCGACGCCCTCGATCTCCTGTAATAAAATTAAAAAAATAAAACAACCATATACTCCCTGTCCGACGCAGTCCAATTAATAACGAATGTCCCACGACCGTCTCCAATATAGAACAGTGACATCAGGTATGACACTGCTCTGTAGGGCCTCCCAGTGATGCACTGAGACAATGGCTCCTGCAGTGCATCACTGAGTTCATTCTCTCACTTTATGGCAATGCTGCGTGGGAATTTCTCACCCAGCATTGCCAGTGAGAGAATGAACGGAAGTGATGTCATTCCTTCCTGTCATCTGAGCGATACAGTGCATCACAGGGGTGGGTAGAGTACTTACATCATCTGATGCCAGCGTTCTATACCGGAGATCGTCCGTGGGACACTCGTTATTATCTGGACTAACGGCGGACAGGTGATGTATAGGTTGCTTTATTATTTTATTTTATTACAGGAAACAATGGCATTGGGGAATAGGTGATTGGTGAGTATGTACTCTATGTTATTGTTGTATGTTTATATGTATGTTCTGTATGTTGTGTTATATATATGTTCTGTATGTTATGTTTGTATGTTATAATGTATGTTCTGTATGTTATGTGTTATATGTGTGCTCTGTATGTTATGTGTTATATGTATGTTCTGTATGTTTATGCGTTGTATGTTATGTGTATGTACTCTATGTTGTGTTATATGTTATATGTATGTAATGTATGTTATGTGTTATATGTATGCTCTGCATGTTTGTTTATATGTATGTTTCTGTGTGTTATGTGTTGTATGCTATATGTATGTTATGTGTTGTATGTATATGTATGTTACATGTTGTATGTTATATGTATGTACTGTATTTTATGCGTTTATATGCATGTTATGTGTTGTATGTTATATGTATGTTCAGTATGTTATGTGTTATATGTATGTCACGTGTTTTTTGTTATATGTATGTTACTGTATGTTATGTGTTATATGTATGTTACTTGTTGTATGTTATATGTTTTTACTGTATGTTATGTGTTATATGTATGTTATGTGTTGTATGTTGTATGTATGTTCTGTATGTTATGTGTTATTTGTATGTTATGTTTGTATGTTATATGTATGTACTGTATGTTATATATTATATGTATGTACTGTATGTTATGTGTTGTATTTTCTATGTATGTTCTGTATGTTATGTGTTGCATGTTATATATATATATATATATATAATATATATATATATGTTCTGTGTTGTATGTTATATGTATTTTTTGTATGTTATGTGTTGTATGTTATATGTATGCTCTGTATGTTATTTTTTGTATGTTATATGTATGTACTGTATGTTATGTATTATATGTATGTACTGTATGTTATGTGTTATATGTATGTACTGTATGTTTATGTGTTATATGCATGTACTGTATTTTAAATGTGTTATATGCATGTACTGTATGTTATATGTATGTTATGTGTTGTATGTTATATGTATGTTCTGTATGTTATGTGTTATATGCATGTTCTGTATGTTATGTTATATGTATGCTCTGTATGTTATGTGTTGTATGTTAGATATATGTTCTGTGTTATATGTTGTTATTGTTATATGTTGTATGTTCTGTATGTTGTGTATGTAATGTATGTTTTTTTACATTCAACACATTAGCGGGATGATGGGACTACTACTGTCCCATCATTGGCTAATGTGTCACTCACTGACATTGTAGCAGGCATAACCGGAGGGGACTTGTAGTCCCATCGGATGATGCCTGCATATACCCACGCACACACACACAGCCTCGCACACACACACATAGCAAAGCCGGCGGCACCGCTCAGCCAATGCGGGGGATTTGAATCCCGCGCCGCTCATTGGCTGAGTCGCCCGCCGGCTCTGCCAATGAGCAGCACCGCTTTGGCGGGGATTTGAATCCCGCGCCGCTCAAAGCCGCACGGCAACGCTGCACACGTCATCTCGTTGCCCACAGGTACGTCCTTGCTCATTGGTGAAAAAAGGCGCCTGCAGTTGGCGAAACCCACTTTGGCGCAACTCGACTTTGGCGCTCAGATCGCTGAACGTTCGGCCGACTGCACCTGTGGCGAAAGTCGGTGTTTTTTTTAAATTGACCGACCTGTTTCGCTCAACCCTAGTAATAACTTATACGCCATTCATCATATACAGCACAAGCACAATTTATGTAGTATTTATGTAGTTTGTTTCTGATATTTGAGACATTGAAAAATAAAAATTACATAATGTCAGCAAAACAACAAATTTTTTTTAGCTTTCATGAATAATAGCTATTCTGCATGCACAAATAATGTACAGTGGTACTCATAGTCTCTACAGGTCTTTATAATGGACTGAAGGTATCATCATATTGTTCCCTCATGAGACAATGCTGTTATAGGAAACTAGTGATGAACCCGTTCTAACGCCCGGGTGGCAAGCATTTTTATAGGTACATGTCTCCCATTCTGGTATGTGCTTCCCCCCTCCTATTCTGGTATGCATGGCACCCCTCATCCCTATCCTGATATGTATGGTTCCCTCACTCCCACCCAAATCTACTATGCATGGCACCCCATTCCTCATCCTGGTATGCCCAAGGCACCTCCTGCCCAATCCTGGAATGCATGGTCCCCTCACCCCCCAATTCTGGTATGAATGGTCCCGTCACCCCCCAATTCTGGTAATAATGGTCCCCTCACCCTCCAATCCTGGTATGAATGGTCCCCTCACCCCCCAATCCTGGTATGAATGGACCCCTCATCGGCCAATCCTGATGTGCATGGTCCGCTCACCCTCCAATCCTGATGTGCATGTCCCCTCACCCCCCAATCCTGATGTCATGGTCCCCTCACCCCCCAATCCTGATGTGCATGGTCCCCTCACCCCCAACCCTGATGTGCATGGTCCTCTCACCCCCCAGCCCTGATGTGCATGGTCCGCTCACCCCCAATCCTGATGTGCATTGTCCCCTCATCCCCAATCCTGATGTGCATGGCCCCCTCACCCCCCCAATCCTGATATGCACGGTCCCCTCACCTCCCAATCCCGGTATGCACGGTCCCCTCACCCACCAATCCCGTATGGGATGGTCACCCTCCGCCCAATCCTGGAATGCATGGTCCCCTCACCCCCAATTCTGGTAAAGAATGGTCCCCTCACCCCCCCAATCCTGGTATGAATGGTCCCCCTCATCGCCCAATCCTGATGTGCATGGTCCGCTCACCCCCCAATCCTGATGTGCATGGTCCGCTCACTCCCCAATCCTGATGTGCATGTCCGCTCACCCCCCAACCCTGATGTGCATGGTCCGCTCACCCCTCAATCCTGATGTGCATGGTCCCCTCACCCCCCAACCCTGATGTGCATGGTCCCCTCACCCCCCAATCCTGATGTGCATGGTCCCCTCACCCCCCCATTCCTGATGTGCATGGTCCCCTCATCCCCCCAATCCTGATGTACATGTCCCCCCACCCCCAACCCTGATGTGCATGGTCCCCTCATCCCCCCAATCCTGAGTGCATGTCCCCTCACCCCCAATCCTGATGTGCACGGCCCCTCACCCCCAATCCTGATGTGCACGGTCCCCTCACCCCCCAATCCTGATTTTTGCACAGTCCCCTCACCCCCCAATCCCTGATGTGCACGGTCCCCTCACCCCCCAATCCTGATGTGCACGGTCCCTCACCCCCCAATCCTGATGTGCACGGTCCCTTCACCCCCAATCCTGATGTGCACGGTCCCCTCCCCCCCCAATCCTGGGGCACGTCCTTTCACCCCCCCAATTCCTGATGTGCACGGTCCATTAACCCCCCAATCCTGATGTGCACGGTCCCCCTCACCCCCAATCCTGATGTGCATGGTCCCCTCACCCCCAAATCCTGATGTGCATGGTCCCCTCACCCCCCAATCCTGATGTGCATGGTCCCCTCACCCCCCAATCCTGTTGTGCATGGTCCCCTCACCCCCCAATCCTGATGTGCACGGTCCGCTCACCCCCCAATCCTGATGTGCACTGTCCGCTCACCCCCCAATCCTGATGTGCACTGTCCCTCACCCCCTAATCCTGATGTGCATGGTCCCCTTACCCCCCCATTCCTGATGTGCACGGTCCCCTCACCCCCCAATCCTGATTTTGCACGGTCCCTTCACCCCCCCCAATCCTGATGTGCTGGTCCCTTCACCCCCCAATCCTATGTGCATGGTCCCCTCACCCCCAATCCTGATGTGCATGGTCCCTTCACCCCCCAATCCTGATGTGCATGGTCCCCTTTACCCCCCAATCCTGATGTGCATGGTCTCCTAAACCCCCAATCCTGATGTGCATGGTCCCCTCAACCCCCAACCCTGATGTGCATGGTCCCCCCAATCCTGATGTGCATGGTCCCCTCACCCCCCCAATCCTGATGTGCATGGTCCCCTCACCCCCCCAACCTGATATGAATGGTCCCCTCAACCCCCAACCCTGATGTGCATGGTCCCCTCACCCCCCCAACCTGATGTGCATGGTCCCCTCACCCCCCCTATCCTGATGTGCAAGGTCCCCTCACCCCCTCAATCCTGATTTGCATGGTCCCTCTCACACCCCCAATCCTGATGTGCAGGGTCCCCTCACCCCCCCTATCCTGATGTGCATGGCCCCCCTCACCCCCCCAATCCTGATGTGCATGGTCCCCTCACCCCTCAATCCTGATGTGCATGGCCCCCTCACCCCCCAATCCTGATGTGCAGGTCCCTCACCCCCCAATCCTGATGTGCATGGTCCCCTCACCCCTCCCCAATCCTGATGTGCATGGTCCCCTCACCCCCCAATCCTGATGTGCATGGTCCCCTCACCGGGGGTGGGATTCAGCCGGTTCTCCCCGGTTCGATGGAACCGGTTGTTCAAAAAGCAGCCGGTTCCCTGAACCAGGAGAATGAGAGCGGCGATCTGGAACTATTTTGCACCTGAGAGTCGGCGGTTCCCTGTGCTGGCTGTCAAGCTGACAGCCGGCGCAGAGAAGCTCTGCGTGCTGGCTCCCAGGATCAATTGCACTGGCGTCTATACAGACGCCAGTACAATTGAAGCTCTGACTGCGGGTCAGAGCGAAGCCAGCAGCGTGATCAGGTCATGTGATCACGCTGCTGACGTCACTGGCCGGCGGGGGCAAGGTGGGAAAACGATGGTGGTAAGTGTGCTCCAATATGGAGCTGAAGATACCACCGAAGATGGGGGGGGCATAATGTGTGAGTATGGGGGGGTGAATTAGAGTGGGGATGGGGGGGTTACTTTATGTGTGGGGGGATTTGGGGATGGGGGGCTATTTTATGTGTGGGGGCTGGGATTTGGGAGTGGGGATGGGGACTATTTTAATGTGTGGGGGATTTGGAGTGGGATGGGGGGCTGTTTTATGTGTGGGGGATTTGGAGTGGGGATGGGGGGCTATTTTATGTGTGGGGGATTTGGAGTGGGGATGGGGGCTATTTTATGTGTGGGGTGATTTGGAGTGGGGATAGGGGCTATTTTATGTGGGGGGATTTGGAGTGGGGATGATGGGCTATTTTATGTGTGGAGGGGTTTGGAGTGGGGAGGGGGCTATTTTATGTGTGGGGGGATTTGGAGTGGGGATGAGGGGCTACTTTATGTGTGGGGGGATTGGAGTGGGGATGGGGCTATTTTATTGTGGGGGGGATTTGGAGTGGGGATGAGGGGCTATTTTGTGTGGAGGGATTTGGAGAGGGGATGGGGGGGTATTTTATGTGTGGGGGATTTGGAGTGGGATGAGGGGCTATTTATGTGTGAGGGGATTTGGAGTGTGATGGGGGGCTATTTATGTGTGGGGGGATTTGGAGTGGGGATGGGGGGCTATTTTATGTGTGGGGGGATTTGGAGTGGGGATGGGGGCTATTTTATGTGTGGGGGCCGGGGATTGAGTGGGGGGGGGGCTATTTAATGTGTGGGGGTCGGGGATTTGGAGTGGGGATGGGGGCTGTTTTATGTGGGGGGATGAGGGCAATTTTATGTGTGGGGGGATTTGGAGTGGGGATGGGGGGCTATTTATGCGTGGGGCTGGGGGATTTGGAGTGGGGATGGGGGTATTAATAGTGTGGGGGATTTGAGGTACTGAAGAGTATTATGTATGAGGAAACAGTATGGGGATGGTTGCAGACAGTATGGGTGAATGTATGTGGAAAACAGTATGGGGAGTCAGGGGTATGTGTGAGCCAACAGTATAGTGAGGGGGTAAATATATGAGGAGACAGTATGCTGAACAGGGGGATGTGTGAGGAGGGAGGGGAATAGTGTGAGGTTGACAGTATATTGCAGATATTTTTATTTAGGGGCATTATAATGACTCTTCTGTCTTTAAGGGCATCGTGTGGAGAGTTGGTGCAGAAGAGCGGAGAAGATGAGGTCTGCAGAGACGGCTGTGGATGAGAAAACTCATCATGGGGTCTGGACAAGATGAAGAAAAGGAGAACGACTCCAGAGACGACGTCATCTATAAGGTACCTGGATGTAAATATTATTTGTGAAATTGACTAATTCTCATGTCTTTATTTGTTAGGAGCATTAAAGGGGTTCTCCAGGTCTGTGTCACATAGAATGACTGCAGACCAGCACAAACCTGGACAGCCCCTTTAATGCTCCTAACATAAATAAAAACATGAGAATTAGTCAATTTCTGAATTCTCACAGTGCGCATTGCACGCTGTTAGGATTTTCTCGTGCCGGTAATTTACATACATGCGGTCACATGCTGACTAGACGTGTGTGGCCTCACTCAATGAAAATGAACGGAGCGAGGCCGGGCACGTCTAGTCGGAATGTGGCCAGAAGTATATAAATCACATGCTTGTGCTGACATGACCGTGTACTCTCGCCACCGTAAGGGAGAATCCTAAAAGTGTGCAGAGCATTAGTTGTGAGAATTCAGAAGCTGCAATGTCAGGATTCAGCTCTGCAGGTTCCAGCAGTCATCACATGGACACTTCACTCATGCCATTTTCATACTTATGGTCCAGTGACAATGAGCTTCTCCTCCTGCTTCTCTCAGTTTTTCACTGAACATTGGGAGCATTAGGAAAGCAGCTCGTCGGTACATGACTAAGTGTGCAAATCACATGTGTGCGGGGGGGGGTGCCGAAACAAATTCTTGCCCCGGTGCCAGAAAGCCTAGATACGCCTCTGGCCGCAACACACCGCCAGCCCCAGCCCCCGCGGACTGATCTCTGCAGTGCGGCGATTGGGTAGCGGCGCGCCGCGGCCATCTTCAGTCACGAGGAGGAGCTGAAGAGAGAGGAGAGAGCAGAGGCTGCGAGGCAGAGCTGCAGAGCCTCTGAGGTACTGTGTGTGTGAGCAGCTAGCTGCCTGAGCTGCGGCGCTACCTGGGTCTGGCCTGGCCTGGAGACTATTTGGGCAGTATGTGCTAAGTTCTATTTGGGCAGTGAGTGTAGTATGTCACTGTATTATTTGGGGCTGGGCAGTGGCCCTCAGCACTGTATGACAGTGTGAGCAGCTGCCTGAGCTGCGGCGCTGCCTGGGGCTGGCCTGGCCTGGAGACTATTTGGGCAGTATGTGCTATTGGGCAGTATGTCACTGTATTATTTGGGCACTGTATGAGGTATTATATGAGCACTATGTGATGAATATTATTGGGCACTGTATTGTTTGAGCATTATGTGACGGTATTATTTGGGCACTCTGTGACTGTATTATTTGGGCACTGTATTATTTAGGCACATTCAGTGCCAGGAGCCCTTCCTTCTGCCTGCGGCTCCTTAGCTGCTGCAGAACCTCATTTTAAAGAGGGAAGGGAAGGAGAGTGGAGTGGTTTTTGTGAAGCTATGAGGGGCTGCCTTGCTGCTGCAGAACCTGTTTTTGCCTAAAACCTTTTATGTGGAAAAAATTAATCACACCTGGATCCTGCAGTTCCTCCAGGACTACAAGTCCCAGCAGAACGTGGGGAGCAGTGATGTAATCCTTCAGCCTCTGACTAGCTATACCTCCCCCCTTCTTTAAAAAGAGGTTCTGCAGCTGCAGAGGGAACATATATGTATGAATCACAACCCAGCTGCTGCAGAACCTCTTGAGGGAATCCCATTCCGCAGGCTTCGGGGGTGTGGTTTCAAAAATGGGTGTGGCTTAAAAAGGTGTGGCTTAAAAATGGGTGTGGTTTACCGACGCACAAACACAGAACCTGTTGTTAAAAATTTGAATCCCACCCTGCCCCTCACCCCCCAATCCTGATGTGCAAGGTCCCCTCACCCCCCCTATCCTGATGTGCAAGGTCCCCTCACCCCCCCAATCCTGATTTGCATGGTCCTCTCACACCCCCAATCCGATGTGCATGGTCCCCTCACCCCCCAATCCTGATGTGCATGGTCCCCTCACGCCCCCCTATCCTGATGTGCATGGCCCCTCACCGCTATTAAACTGCACAGATACCCCAAAAAAAAAAAACATTTATACTCACCTTTATCCCTGTGCTCCAGCGCTGTTCCGTTCTGCTGCACGCCGGGGAGGAGAGCGGCGCCGGAGTACGCGAATGCCCATACACGCGCGGTCCGGCGCCATATTGCTGAAGACACACTGTAAATGTGTCTTCAGCAAAATGGCGCCGGATAGCGCTATTGCGCATGCGCGATCCGACGCGCACTCCTGGTCTCCTGCCCCGGAGAAGAGAAGCGCCGCGGCAACGCTCCTCCCGTCAGGTAAGTATGTGAGTATGGCGCCGGAGATCGCGGTATGCATCCAGTACGCATACCGCGATCTCCGGCGCCATACAGAGTACTCACCGCTCTGGATGCCTCACTCTGTCTGGAGCCAGACTGCGCAGGCGTGTCGCGCCTTGCGCAGTCTATAAAGGCTTCAGACAGAGTGACGCTCCCACCGTTATATTATAGATGCATGCATTGTGCATACCATCATAATTGGAAAGGGCTCACAAAAGAACATAGCAGTTTATGGATGACATTTTATGGATCTGTTCAATATGTGAGGAATTCTCTAATAAGTTTGGAAGAACCTCCCTGCCAAGTTATTTCAAAACTGTGAGCAAGTGTACCTAGAAAAATTGATGCTTTGATGCTATTTTGAAAGCAAGGGAAGGTCACAGAATTTATTGATTTAATTTAGACATATCTTTTGTTCAGCCACTTTGTATTTTGTTGATTGATATTGTAGGGGTTTCACTCACTCAGCTGCGGTTCAGGTAGGGATAGGAAGCGATTTCATTAAAACATCCAGGAAGGTTTATTAAACTACATAAACTGCACAGCTTAAGCAAATAAAAGAAGACAGTCTTTTCCGGCCCCAAAAAAGTGAAAAAACAAAAAATAAACAATCCATTTAGTAGTGCGCATCCGCCTGCTCATTCAGTATCCTTTAACAAACACACTGGAGGTCTCCACCCCTCCAGTCACAGACTCAAGAGGAAAATTAAACAAGAGGAAAAGGACAGGCAAAAAATGTGCACACCTACAGTAAATATGCCAATGAGAGAAAAATATATGTATATACCGTAACAACTTTATTACACATAAAAAACACAGAAGGAGGTGGTATACATAGTACCCTCTGGTGAAAAGTACTGTATATTCAATGATGAGAATAATAGAACATTAGGTGAACAATAATTAATCTAGAGATTTAATCAGGTCAAGAAGAGCATGATATACCTATGAATCAAAATGTGAAAAACATATGTCATGCAGATATCTCATATATAATCGTGGGCTTCACAACAAAAAGAAAAACACCAAAAAAAAAACCCTAATGTCAATATGAAGGATGGAAATTGTGATAATCCTTGGTTAATGCAACACCTGAAACCTAGTATTCAAAGCAATGTGATGGCTTATTATGTGCAGCATAAGACAAGTATAAGAATATCAATAACTCACTGTCGTAGCCCTAGCAACACTGATATACACTGCTCAAAAAATAAAGGGAACACTTAAATAACACATCCTAGATCTAAATGAATGAAATATTCTCATTGAATACTTTGTTCTGTACAAAGTTGAATGTGCTGTCCAACATAATCGCACAAAAATCACAATGGAAATCAAATTTTTGAACCAATGGAGGCCTGGATTTGGAGAGACCCCTTAAAATGAAAGTGGAAACAAGTAAAAAGGAAAATCAAAACAAGACAAAATTAAAGTGGAAACAAGTCAAAATGATGCTAAGTATTGAGTGAAAGCCTCCACGTGCCTGTAATGACTTCCCTACAACGCCTTGGCATGCTCCTGATGAGGTTGCAGATGTTCTCCTGAGGGATCTCCTCTCAGACCTGGATTAAAGCATCCACCAACTCCTGGACAGTCTGTGGTGCAACGTGACATTGGTGGATGAACAAACATGATGTCTCAGATGTGCTCAATCGGATTCAGGTCTGAGAAACGGGCAGGCCAGTCCATAGCTTCAATGCCTTCATCTTGCAGGAACTTCTGACACATTCCAGCCACATGAGGTCCTGGCATTGTCCTGCATTAGGAGGAACCCAGGGCCAACCACACTAGCATATGGTCTCACAAGGGGTCTGAGGATCTCATCTCGGTACCTAATGGCAATCAGGCTACCTCTAGCAAGCACATGGAGGGCTGTGTGGCACTCCAAAGAAATGCCACACCACACCATTACTGACCCACTGCCAAACCGGTCAGCTGAAGGATGTTGCAGGCAGCAGATCGCTCTCCACGGCGTCTCCAACTCTGTCATGTCTGTCACATGTGCTGAGTGTGAACCTGCTGCCTACAACATCCTTCAGCATGACCTGTTTGGCTGTGGGTCAGTAATGGTGTGGTGTGGCATTTCTTTGGAGGGCAACACCACCCTCCATGTGCTCGCCAGAGGTAGTCTGACTGCCATTAGGTACCGAGATAGATCCTCAGACCGCTTGTGAGACCATATGCTGGTGCGGTTGGCCCTGGTTCCTCCTAATGCAGTACAAATCCAGACCTCATGTGCTGGAGTGTGTCAGCAGTTCCTGCAAGATGAAGGCATTGAAGCTATGGACTGGCCTGCCCGTTCCCCAGACCTGAATCCGATTGAGCACATCTGGACAGCATGTCTCGCTCCATCCACCAACGTCACGTTGTACCACAGACTGTCCAGGAGTAGTGTTGAGCATTCCGATACTGCAAATATCGGGTATCGGCCGATATTAGCTGTATCGGAATTTCCGATTCCGAGTTCCGATATTTTCGTCTTAATTCGATACCGGAATCGGGATTGTCACTGTCACTGTCAGTGTCCGTCGGTCGGGTCTGTCAGGAGTCAGCGGCACTTACCTGGCAGAAGATCTCCGGCGGTCACGTCCTGGACTGCTTCATGGCCGCCATCCTCTTCTCCCCGGCGGTCACAAGCAGTTTCTCCGCGATAACTGCAGTGACTGCTGGGTAATCCCGCCGTAAAGCAGTCAGTCCGATGACGTCACCGCCGGGAAGCAGGTAATCAGCTGTGCTGCGTTGCAATGTACAGGCTCTGCCTGTCATTGCGATGTAGCAGAGTTGGAATCGTCGTGGGACAATCGTTACTAGGACTGCGTCGACAGGTGGTATACTGTTGGTTGTTTTTTTTCTTTTTTTACAGGAGATCGATGGCGTCGCAGGAATGAGTGTATAATAAAAGAAATGAAAACTGTGTTGTCTCTTTTATTTCATTAAAATACTTTTTTCTTGCTTTGTCTTTTTTTTACACATTTAATAACTTTGGGATTAATAATGGATCGGTGTCTTATTGACACCTCTCCATTAATAACCGGGCTTATTGTCACCGTGCAATCAACGTGACAATAACCCCTTATTACCCCGCTTGCCACCGCTACAGGGCAAGTGGGAAGAGCCGGGTAAAGTGCCACAATTGGCACATCTTTTGATGCGCCAAATGTGGGGCTGCTGTAGCCTGGTATTATCAGCTGTTGAGGGCCAAAATCCATGGGCCTTGACAGTCTTTTAATACCAGGCCGCAGCAGTCTGCATTTTCTATGGCTGGTTAACAAAAATAGGGGGGATCCCCAAAGCCGTTTTTTTTTTCGAGGGGATCCCTATTTTGTTAACCAGCCAAGCTAAGCAGACTGCTGTGCCTGGTATTATCAGGCTTGCAAGGTCCATGGATATTGGATCCTTACCACCTGAAAAACCAGGCCTCAGCGGTCTGCTTCATCTGGCTGGTTAACAAAAATAGGGGGGACCCCACGCCAATTTTTTTTCGAGGACCCCTATTTTTGTTAATCAGCCAAGATATGCAGACTGCTGTGGCCTGGTATTATCAGGCTGGCAAGGTCCATGGATCTTGGCTCCTTAACAGCCTGAAAATCCAGGCCTCAGCGGTCTGCTTCATCTGGCTGGTTAACAAAAATAGGGGGACCCCACGCCATTTTTTTTTCGAAGGGAACCCCTATTTTTGTTAATCAGTTCCCTCTGACGTCACTGATTGTGTCCCTGGCTGACCTGAAGTGAAAGTGGAAAGCAATCAATTAAGCTTTCCATTTAAAGGGGCCCGTCTCACATAGCGATATCGCTACCGAGATCGCTGCTGAGTCACTAGTTTTGTGACGCAGCAGCGAGCTCACCAGCGATATCGCTGTGTGTGACATTCAGCGCCGATCAGCCCCCCTGCCGGGTATCGCTGATCGTCGCTGAAATGTCAGGACCTTTGATCGCTGGTTTCCCGCCTGTCACACGCAGCGATGCTGCCTGTCAGAGGGAAACCAGCGATCAAAAAAAGGTCCTGACATTTCTGCGACGATCAGCGATACCCGGCAGGGGGCTGATCGTCGCTGAATGTCACACACAGCGATATCGCTGGTAAAGCTCGCTGCTGCGTCACAAAACTAGTGACTCAGCAGCGATCTCGGTAGCGATAATCGCTATGTGAGACGGGCCCTTAAGCGATGTTACCCGCAGTGTCGCTGTCCCAGATCGCTGCCTGAGCTGCCTGTTTGGCAGCTCAGCAGCGATCATGTAGCGATACACCAGCGATCCTGACAAGTGCATATCGTTGTCGGGATCGCTGGTGTATCGTTATGTGACACCCAGCCTTTACTCTCCTGTCAGGCAGGAGAGGAACTCATTCATTTGGGGTTTACTGTGAGGCTGCAGCATTAGCTGCGTCCCTGCAGTAAACATTAACCCTTTCTGAAGGATTACACCGTGGGACCTGACTGTGCATGGGATAGGTAAGAATAATTTTGCTTTTTTATTTTATTTTTATTACAGGAAATGGTTTTTGCAGTAAAATAAAAGATGGTCAAAAACATGTGTCTTTATTTCATTAAAATGATTTTTTATTTAAAGTGTGTGTGTTTTTATTTTTATTTCATGCAATAGGATTAATAATTGATAGTTGTCTAATTGACAGCTCTCAATTATTAACCTGGCTTAAGGTCACCTTTCAATAGCAAGGTGGCTTTAACCCCATATTAAAACCCCTTCGCCACCGCTACAGGGCAATGGGAATAGACGGGCAAAGTGCCAGAAAGGGCGAATCTAATTATAGATTGTCTTTCCTGGGGTGTCTGGGGCAGATGTTAGTAGCCGGGGGGGGGGCAAAAATAATGGTCCCTCTCTGGGCTATTATTATCTGCCCCCACTCACTGGCTTTGTCTGTCTGGTTGCGAAAATAGGGCGGGAGCCCACGCATTTTTTTTCACAATTTAACACCTCATATATATATATATACATGTCATTGAATTTGTGACACATATATATATATATTTTATTTGTAGTTCATACACTCTACATAGTATAATAGCCGCTAATTCAATTGCCGCTTTTGTGAAAATGCAGAACCCGACATGAAATGACACTTGGTTACATAGGGTTAACCATGTCTTTTCATGTCCTTTGCTATCTAATTTGCACAAACAATTAAATCAGACTATGTGTGCAAAATTTCACACCTCTAGGGTTAATTAAAGGTGTAAATTCGTAGCAAAAAAGTCCGTTTTTTTACAACAAATTTACACCTTTAATTAACCCCTACAGGTGTGAAATTTTGCACACATAGTCTGATTTAATTGTTTGTGCAAATTAGATAGCAAAGGACATGAAAAGAAATGTTTAACCCTATGTACACCAAGTGTCATTTCATGTCGGGTGCTTCTGTCTTTTCACTGAAGCCGGCTTTACCCGGCAATTGAATCAAAGGATATTTACTATGTAGAAGTGTATAAACTATACATAATGTATATATATATGTCACAATGACATGTATATATATATATATGTATTCTATGTGTGTATATTTAGTGTTACAAGGAAAGAATGGGGTTTTTTTAGTTGCGATATTTTGTTCCCATAACTTACATGGGACTTCCGGTATCGGTATCGGGTATCGCCGATATTTTAGTGATATCGGCGATACCATTCCGATTCCGATACTTTAGCATATCGGAAAGTATCGCTCAACTCTATCCAGGAGTTTGACGGATGCTTTAGTCCATGTCTGGGAGGAGATCCCTCATAAACATCCGTTATCTCATCAGGAGCATGCCCAGGCTTTGTAGGGAGGTCATACACACGTAGAGGCCACAAACAATACTGAGCATCATTTTGACTTGTTTCCACTTTAATTTGTCTTGTTTTGATTTTCATTTTTGACTTGTTTCTGTTTTCATTTCGGGTGTCTCTCCAAATCCAGGCCTCCATTGGTTCAAAAATTTGATTTCCATTGATGATTTTTGTGTGATTATGTTGACAGCACATTCAACTTTGTACACAACAAAGTATTCAATGAGAATATTTCATTCATTTAGATCTAGGATGTGTTATTTGGGTGTTCCCCTTATTTTTTTGAGCAGTGTAAAAAGTAGGATAGCCCATGCAACAGGTATTGATGGCTGTAGGAGGACTACTGCAAAATCCTTGTAAAGCCTGGGAATTATAACAGCATATTGAGCCATAAAATAAAATAAACTTATTTTCCCTGATGAAGCTCCTTGAGCAGTGATACGCGTGGGGCTCTCCTGTCCCCCTTGGTTTGGTAATCATGCATTAGGCACTTTCCTGGCAGCTTTATTTCTGAGCTTTTTATTTTATGATAAATAGGAGTATAAATGTGACTAGCTATGAACCCGTTCTATGCCCAGGTGGCAAGCATTTTTATTGGTATATGGTCTCCCATCCGGTTGTGCTGCCCCCTCCTATCCTGGTATGGATGGCACCCCTCCTTCCCTATCCTGGTATGCATGGTACCCCCTCATCCCTATCCTGCTAGCATTGCCCTTATCACTATAATAGTATGCATGGCCCCTCATCCCTATTCTGGTATGTATGGTTCCCCGCAATCCTGGTATGCATGGCAACCCCATTGCTCATCCTGGTATGAATGGTCCCCTCACCCCCAATCCTGAATGTATGGCCCCCTCATCCCTATTTTGTATGTATGGTCCCCTCACCCTCCAATCCTGGTATGCATAGTACCCCCTCATCCAATTCCTGGTATTCATCATGGTTCCCTCACCCCCCAATCCTGGAATATATGGCCCCCTCATCCCTATTTTGGTATGTATGGTCCCCTCACTCCCCACCCAATCCTGGTATGCATGGCACCCCATTCCTCATCCTGGTAAAATGGTCTCCTCACCCCCCAATCCTGGTATGCATGGTACCCCTCATCCTATCCTGGTATGCATGGTACCCCTCATCCCTATCCTGGTATGTATGGTCCCCTCACCCTCCAATCTGGTATCATAGTACCCCCTCATCCATATCCTGGTATTCATCATGGTTCCCTCACCACCAATACTGGTATGCATGGTACCCCTCATCCCTATCAAGGTATGCATGGTCCCCTCACTCCCCAATCCTGAGATGCATGGTCCCCTCACCCCCCAATCCGTATGCATGGTCCCCTCACCTCCCAATCCTGGAATGCATGGTCCCCTCACCCTTCAATCCTGGAATACATGGTCCCCTCACCCCCCAATCCTGGTATACATGGCCCCCTTACCACCAATTCTGGTATGCAAGGTCCACTCGTCCCCAATCCTGGTAATGCAGGTACCCCTCAACCCCCTATCCTGGTATGCATTGTAACCCTCATCTCCAAATCCTGGTATGCATGGCCCCCCACCCTCCAATTCTGGGAGCATGGTCCTCTCAATGCCCCATCCTGGTATGCATGTGTCACGGGTGTATCGCCACGAAGATCGTCGCGATTTCACATTCTGACTTCTCGCAGCTGAGTTGTTGGTACTTTGTGTCTGTTGGCAGTGAGGGAGTTAATTCTACCTTTCTCTGTGCTTAGACTGGGTCCAGCCTCGCCCAGCTGCTGTGTATTAGGCACCAATTAGCTTCCTTCAAATACCTGCCATTCTGCTTAAGGAGTGTCGGTGAAAGCATTCATTCAGACCAGCAGAGCGGATTGTTTCTGAGAAGACTTAAGCTAAGAGTGCCTGTTGTGGTGTATCCTCTCCTCGCTATTGTTTATCTCCTTAACCTTTTGTGTTCTCCTCTGTAGTTGAAGTTTTTGTATGCAAGGCAGTATTTACTTACCCCTTGCTGTCTCGTTGTCTTATCTGTGTTTGTAAGCTGTGACCTGCCCATTTCCTGTGGTGGTAATCAGGGTCCACTCAGGACTAGATTACAGGGTCAGGGATCTACAGGAGACAGGGTTAGCTGGCGGCCTGGCTCTGTCCATTAACACAGTGGCGTAGCAACTGTTTGTGGCGCCCGGGGCGGGAAATTTTAAAGGGCCCACCCATTTTACTGGTCACACCCCAAACCTGCCCGACCACACCCCCCTTAGCACTGCTGATCACACTGTTTCAAAAATAATTATAAACACATACCTCTCAACCGTCCCGGTTTCAGCGGGGCAGTCCCATTTCGGGGCCCTGTCCGCTGTCCCGGCCAGGCGGTTTACTTTCCGCATTAGAATTTGTACATACGGAAACCCCGGGGGCCTCCCACACATTCTGGGGGACCACAAGTCACGTTTCGCTGACCCCATTTCCCCAAATGTGGATCTCACCAGCTATGAGGCGGGTCCCCTTCAATACCCGGCCTCACTGAGCGAACAGGAGGATCTGGGGATCTCTTCATTGTTGAACAGATCCCATGTTGAGATCCCCACCCTCCGCTTGTCTCGCTCATGAGAGTCGGGTATTGTATGCAGCGGTCCGTACAATAAACCGGGTCTCACTCCAACAGATCCAAACAGCTTGATGGTCGCCGTTCTGAAGACTTCCCGAGAACGAGTTTACAGTACCTGCTGCTGTAAAACTGACCGCCGGAAATGAGGTCACCGGGCATTTCCAGCGTTCAGCTGACTTACAGCACTCACCCCGGTAGAACTGACATGTGGTGCCAGAACGGTGGGGGGTCTCCGGGTTTCCCTGTACGATTTTAATGCGGGAAAGTAAAACCTCCCGGCCAGGACAGCGGGACAGGGGACCCCCCTACCAGATAACCGCATTGCTCCGTCCCCACGCAGACCCCTGCACAAATGGCACCCCTCCTTCCCCCTGCAGCCCTCAAGCACACAGATCCCGCAAGTAACCCGGACCCTGTACATGCGCGGGTCCGCTTTTGTGGCCCTGTACACACACGGTCCGCTCCAACACCTCACACCAGAAGGCTCCGCTCCGTACACCTCGTACACAAAACCCGGCTTCGCTCCGTCACCTCGTACACACACGGGTTTGCTCCGTACACCTCGTACACACACGGCTTTGCTCCGTACCCCCCGTACACACACGGCTCCGCTCCGTACACCTCCGCCCGAAAACCTCGTACACACTGGCTTTGCTTTGTACACCTGTACACCACGGCTCTCTCCGTACACCTTGCCCACACCTCCGCTCCGTACACCTCGTACACACCGGCTCCGCTCCGTACACCTGTACACACACGGCTCCGCTCCGTACACCTCGACACACACGGCTCCACTCCGTACCTCGTACACACACGGCTTCGCTCCGTACACCTCGTACACACACGGCTTTGCTCCGTACACCTCTACAAACCCGGCCTGCTCCGTACACCTCGTACATCACACGGCTTCGCTCCGTACACCTCGTACACACAGGGCTTCGCTCCGTACACCTCGTACACACAGGGGTTTTCGCTCCTACAACTCTTACAAAGGGCTCCGCCCCCGTACACCTCGTACACACCGGCTTCGCTCCGTACACCCGTACACACAGGGCTTCGCTCCGTACACCTCTTACACACAAAAGGCTCCGCTCCGTACACCTCTACACAATCTCCGCTCCGTACACCTCGACACAGGGCCCGCCCCGTACACCTCATGCACACACAGCTTACACATCCACACGAAAAACCCCTTATGATCCACAAAAACTTACCATCACCAGCACCATGACGAGATGACGTCCAGTACAGCAGCAGCTTCCTGCACACAGGGGCCTGATCATGTGAAACCTAACTCCCCCCCCCCTTGACCTCATCACAGGTCCGCAGCATCTTTACAAAGCACAGCACAGCAATGGTAATGCGGGCTGTGCAAGTTGGGGGGCCAAGGAAGGGGGGCGCCGCCCCCACACACGTGCCGCCCCCCACACACAGGTGCCGCCTGGGGCGGACCGCCCCCCCCGCCCCCCGACGCTACGCCACTGCATTAACAGTCCCTCCAGGTAGAGGGACTAGTCGGCCCCCAGTTTAGGGTCGCATAGCCCCCGGTCCACCTCTTCCTGAGACAGCGTGCACGTATACAGAAGACCCACAATACATAGGAAAAGATGTATGTAATAAATGCTGGCAGATGTTATGCATAATGTTGATATTTCTATTATATGAAATATAGAATTTGTCCACTAGATATTGTTACTGTCATAAAATATATCTGTTAGACAGCGTGACATTTTCACCGACCACACTAAAGATTCTCCCCAGCTACCATGGATCCAGTAGCCCAGCTAGCTCAGCAGTTGCAGAGTTGTCCATGGAGCTACGGACGTTAAGTCC
This sequence comes from Oophaga sylvatica, assembly GCA_033576555.1. NCBI lineage: Eukaryota > Metazoa > Chordata > Amphibia > Anura > Dendrobatidae > Oophaga > Oophaga sylvatica. The sequence continues at coordinate 27,148 of JARQOD010008827.1, forward strand.
AAGTTTTTGTACCCCCTGGAGAAAACCCCAGATCTGAACCTAAGGTAGCTCTCCCGGACAGGTTTCGCTTGGGGGGGACAAATTTTTTACCTTCCGGGAGGCATGTAAATTATATTTCGGTACGGCCTCGGTCGTGGGAGTAAAGATCAGGGGGTGGGAATGTCATCTCGCCTTAAAGGGGACCCTCAATCCGGGGCGTTCTCTCTTCCTCCGGGCCCCCCGGCTCCCCAGTTGTAGATCGATTTTTTACAGCCCTGGTCTGGGATATGATGACCCGGGTGGGTCTCCCTTGCTGAAACGAAGTTACGTAAATACAGCAGGGAGATCGTCGGCGGAGGAATTTCTTCTGAGTTCCGTAGATGGGCCACAGATACTCAGTGGAATGACCAGCTCTTAGGGCCAGTTTGTCAAGGGTTATCTGACAATTAAAAGATGTGTTGGCTCAGTATGATTCCCCCCTCACTGGAGGCCGCTATGGGGCCCCTTTCGATTCGCATTGATAGACGGCTTCGGGAAGGGTGCGAGTAACTCCGCCCCCCGGTTTATGACTCCCCTTCTACTAAAGTCCCTTAAAATTGAGGTTTCCCCTGGGTTGTTCTGAGGGAAACCCAGCAGTTAGGAGGGACATCATTTCGAGGGAGGGGACGGCGGTTGCGCCGCAAGACAAAAAGTTTTTTTTCTTTGCGCGAGAAAGGGACATTTTATTGAGGGGTGTCATCCCGTACTTTACTGAGCAAGAAAATCGCCGGAAAACTGTTAATCCCATGGGTTTTTGGTGGACGCAATCTGGGAGTATGTATTTGTCCCCAGGTCCTCTCAGTTTCTCGTACCACGGAGGTGGTGGTAGGTACGAGAACTGAGAGGATTCTGTTCTTTTTTGGGTAGTGGGGGCCGGGCTAACTGGTGGACGCAAGGATGCAAGGTGAATGGCCAAACCTATCCCATATTCTCTATTGACACCAGGCCTCTGGGCAAGGTAGCTTTGTGCAAGCCGGCATAACATAACCTTCGAGTGGGGGGAATAATAAAGAACATTGCTTGTTTTTGTGTTGGAGGGGGCTTCCCACTCCCATTGGTTGGGACTTCCTTGGTTAACTAAACATAACCCCCGTTATTAATTGCAATCCCCGAGAGATAAGCCAGTGGGGTGAAATTTTGCAATAATAACTGCATGAACAAGGTCACGGTGCGTCGTGCCTAAAACCCCTTTCCTCCTTTTTTTGGAGGGCTTTGAGGGTGTGTTTTCAGAGGGAAAGGGGGTCAAGAATTACCTCCTCACGCGCGTATGACTGTTCATAAAATTGCTTCCTGAGCTAAGTTACCTAAAGCTAGGTTATATAACCTTTCTGGTCCTGAGAGGCAAGCTATGAAGGATTTTTTTCGGAAAGTCTGGCCAAGGGGCATTTTTAGACCTTAAACTTCCCCAGTGGCCGCGGGGTTCTTCTTTGTGAAGAAAAAAGATGGAGGCCTACGCCCTTGCCTGGTTTTCCGTGAGCTTAATCGGTTTACGGTCCGGGATCCTTACCCTCCCACTTATTCCTGATCTCTTCAATCAGATTGTGGGCCCAAATGGTTCTCAAAGTTTGGATCTCGGGGGGGCGTTAAATCTGATTAGGATAAAGGGGAGGGGGATGATGGAAAACGGCGTTTAACACTCCGGAGGACATTATGAAAAACCCTTTGTCAGCCTTTGGTCTGACCCTGCCCCGGCGGTATTTCAACATTTTGTTAATGACTCTTTCGCCACCTAGTGGGACAGTTTGTTGTCATTTATCAATACATCTTAATTTACTCCCGGATCTTGTGTCTCATCAGGACATGTGAGACAGGTGTTCAGATTCTTCGAGACAATAAATGTACGCCAAATGGGAAAGTGGGTTTTGCCGTACAGGAATTCAGTTTTAGGATTCCTGGTGTCAGCTTCGGGTTTCCGTATGGACCCTGGGAAAGTAAAGCAGTGCTTGAAGGGGGATCGGCCAAGGATCTAAGGCACTGCAGCATTTCCGGGGGTTTTTGCTAACTACTACCGGAAATTTATTCGTAATTTCTAAACCGTTGTCAAACCCCCTCATGACATAAAAAAAAGGGACGGATTTTTTCTAGGTGGTTACAAAGCTTGTAGCTTTTCCTCCTTGAAAAAATGTTTTGCTCAGCACCCATACTCATTCAACCAGATGCATCACAACCGTTCATTGTGGGGAGACGCGTCTGACGTAGGGGGGGGTGCGGTATTATCTCAAGGTCCGTCCCTGGTAAATGGCATCCGTGCGCTTTCTTCTCTAAAAAATTGTCGTCCGCCGAAGGAATTATGATGTCGGCAATAGGAACTCTTGGCCTTTAATTTGGCTTTTGAAGAGTGGCGTCACTTTTGGAGGGGACGTCACCGGGTCACCGCTTTTACTGATCACAAGAACCTGCTGTATTTAGGGTCTGAAACGTTGAATTCCAGACAAGCTAGATGGTCGTTGTTTTTTACCAGGTTTAATTTTGTCGTCACATATCGCCTGGGTCAAAAAATGTAAAGGCGGATGCCTTATCTCGTATTTTCCCCCCGGGGGCCGGGAAGACGGATGACCGGTTCCATCCTTCGGGAGGGAGTTGGTGTGGGCTGTATACTCTGAGCTTGAGGAGGAGGTTTTGGAGGCTCGGGGGGACGCCCCTGTAGGCCCTCCAGGGAAACTGTTTGTTTCCCGATCATTTTAAGACAAAAGGTTATCGAGGCACATCAAATTCTGCTTTGGCAGACCCCCAGGAGTAAAGCAACTGGGGATCTCCTTTCACGCCGGTTTTGGTGGCCTAACTTAAATAAAAAAGGGGGTTTAACTTTTGTCGCGTCCGTGGGGTTTGTTGCCGCTCTAAGCCCCACTTTACCCGTCCGTCTGGGGCCCCTTACCTTTGAAAATCCGGAGCGTCCATGGCCCCATCTGTCTATGCTTCATTACAGACCCCCCTCCGTCTTCAGGAAAAAACTGTTATATTGTGTTGACAGGTTCATTTAAGATGGCACATTTTATTGCTCTTCCTGCTTTCCAATGCAAAAACTCTGGCGCAGGTGTTCATCGGGGAGATTGGTGAGACTTCACGGGTTGCCTTCCGATGTGGTGTCGGATCGGGGGTCTCAGTTTGTGTCCAAATTCTGGAAGGCATTTTGTTCACGTCGGGGGATGCAATTGTCATTTTTTCGCTTTTCATCCGCAGACCAATGGTCAGACAGAGCGTCTGAATCAGAGCTTAGAGACATATCTCCGGTGTTTTGTCTCAAGAAACCGGAGACTGGGCTTCCTTCCTGCCTCTGGCAGAGTTCGCTCTTAACAATAGGCGGAGCGAGTCCACTGGTAAGTCCCCATTTTTTGGGATATGGTTTTCATCCCCAGTTTTGTACTTTCAATGGGGGGGGGTCTTCTGGGGTTCCTGAGAGGAACATTTTTCGTCTCATTGCTTCTGTGTGGAGAGGAGTGCGAATAATCTGAGTGCAGGGGGAACCGATACAAATGTAGGCTGAAGGAGGGAGTTCTGGTCCGGACCAAAGTGTGAACGATCTGGTTTTTGGGTTTTCTACCAAGAATATAAAACTTAAGGTTCCCTCCGGAAACTGGGTCCCAGGTTCATCGGGCCATACAGGATTAGCTCGATAATTAATCCGGTGGCATTCCGTCTTACCTTCTCCTACATTTAAAATCCACAATGTGTTCCACAAATCTTGCTTTAAAAGGTAAGTGGCGCCATTAAAACCCCACCCTACCTCCTCCCCAGTAGTGGGAAAAAGTAACTTGGAAATTTTAGGTTTGAAGATCATTGACTCACCCCAACGCCCGGCCCCTTCGACTTGGGTTATTTAAGGGGGATGGGCCGAGGAGGGACAGGGTTCCTGCGTCGATATTAACCAGACCGATTTAACCGGGCCTTCCCCACAAATCACCCGATAAAACACCCTGAGGGGCCGGGCCCCCGAGAAGGGGGGGGCTACTTATCCCACAAGATCGTCGCGATTCACATTCTGACTCCGCAGTGGTTTTGTACTTTGGTCTGTTGGGGGGGGAGTTAATTTCCTTTTTCTTTTTAGACTGGTCCACCCGCCCCGCTGCTGTGTTTGGTAAATTACTCTTCAAAAACCGCCTTTGTTAAAAGGGGTTGTGGGGGAAAGCTTCATTCAGCCACAGAGGGACGTTTTTGGAAACAAGCAAGATGCCCTTTTGGGGGTATCCTCCCCGCTTTTTTTTTCCCTTTCCTTTTGTGTTCCCCCGAGTTAAGTTTTTGTATGCAAGGCATATTTATTTACCCCTTGTCGCCCCCTTTGTTTTTTACTGTTTTTAAGCGTGACCTGCCCATTTCCTGGGTTAAAAAGGGTCCTTTCCCGGACAAATTTTCAGGGTCAGGGATCTACAGGGACGGGTTACGCTGGGGGCCCGGGGCCTCTTTCCATTAACAACCCCCAAAGAGGGGGCTTCAGGGGCCCCATTTAGGGTCAATTAGGGTTGAGCTTTTGATACCAAAATGGGGATCCCAATTGGCGTTGGGGAATTTTCCCATTCCAGTTCCGATTTTTGTTTTTTCGGATCCCGGGAATCGGTTGCCCCCGTCACTTCTTTTCCTCGTGGGTCTGTCAGGGGTCAGGGCACTTCCCCCAGAAATTCCCCCGGTCACGCCTGGACGGGGGGTTCAGGGCCCCCTCTTTTTCCCCCGGGGGGGGGGGGGGGGGGGGGGGGAATGGTTTTTTTCGCGAAAATGCGTGAGCTGGAAAACCCGTTTAAACAATCCGATCGTAAAACCGGGGAACCCGGGGAATCACGTGCGGTCGCGATGACAGGGCCGCCCTTTATTTAAAAATTTCAAGTTGGGCGTCGTGGGACCCCCTTATAGGGGCGGGGGCGGAAGGTGGTATATGGTTTTTTTTTTTTTTTTTTTAAAGATCGAGGCTGCAGAATAAAGAAAAAAAAAAAAGAAACTTTGTTGTCTTTTTTATTTCTTTTAAAAACTTTTTTTTGCTTTTCTTTTTTTTAAAAATTTAATAACTTTGGATTAAATAATGGATCGGTGTCTTTTTGACCCTCTCCTTTTTAAACCCGGGCTTATTGTCACCGTGCAATAAACGGGCATTAACCCCTATTACCCCCCTTCCACCCTCGGGAAGTGGGAAAGCCGGGTAAAGTCCAAATTGGCAAAATTTTTTATCCCAAATGTGGGGCTGCTGTACCGGGTTTTGGGGCTGTTGGGGCCCAAAAAATCCAGGGCCCTTTACATTTTTTTAATCCACCGCGCGTCGCTTTTACGGGGGGTTTAAAAAAAGGGGGGACCCCCCCGTTTTTTTTTGGGGGACCCCTTTTTTTTAAAAACCCAAGATACAACGTTTGGGGCCTGGTTTATCAGCGGCAAGGGGGCCGGGGTTTTGCCCTAACGCCTAAATCCGGGCCCTCAGGGCCTTCATTGGCTTTTAAAAAAAAAAGGGGGGGGGACCCCACCCAATTTTTTTCGAGGGGCCCCCCATTTTTGTTAAACCAAGAAATGCAGAGTTTTTCCGGGTATTATCGGCTGGCAAGGCCGGGGATCTGGCTCCTTAACGCCTAAAACCCCAACCCCCGGTCGCTTCACTGGGTTAACAAAAATAGGGGGCCCCCACCCCTTTTTTTTTTTTCGAAGGAACCCCATTTTTGTTAAAAAATTCCCCGACGCACTATGGTGCCCGTGACCTAAGTGAAATGAAAAAAATCAATTAAGTTTCCCCATTTAAAGGGCCCTTCAAAAGCGATATCGAAAACCGAACGCTGCGATAGGGTTGATTTTCCGATACTGCAAATATGGGGTATCCCCCGTTTGCTTAGGGAATTCCATTCCGATTTCCCGTATTTTGTCTTATCGGATACAGGAATGGGATTTCACTTCCTTTATGTCCGCTCGGGTCTGCAGGATCAGCGGGGACTTACCCCGGCAAAGATCTCCGGGGCACGGCCGGACGCTTTTGGCCCCCCTCTTTTTTTCCCCGGGGTCACATCGTTTCTCGCATAATGCGTGATCTGGGGAATCCCGGGGCCCTAAACATCAGTCCGATACGCACCGCCGGGGGGAACAGTAATCACTTGCTGCGTCGCGTACAGGTCTGCCTGTCATTGGGTTACAGATGGATCGTTGGGGACTGTCCCCTTCTATCTCGCGGACGGGGTAAACTTTGTTTGTTTTTTTTCTTTTTTACAGGAGATCGATGGCTCGCAGGGGGAAGAGAGAGAAAAAAAAATTAATGAAAACGGTTTCTCTTTATTTCATTAAAATACTTTTTTCGCTTTGCTTTTTTTTTAAAAAATTTTTAAAACTTTGGGAAATTAAAGGATCGGTTCTTATTCGCCCCTCCCTTATTAACCGGGGGTTTTTGTCCCCCGCAATCAACGGGGCATTAACCCCCTTTTTTTCCCCGCTTGCCACCGCACGGGCAGTGGAAGAGCCGGGGAAAATGAAAAGGCACATCTTTTTTTGGCCCCAAAGTGGGGGTGCTGTACCCTTTTTATCAGGTGTTTTTGGGCCAAAAAACCTGGCCTTACATCTTTAAACCGCCGCAGCATCGCATTTCTTGGTGGTTAACAAAATAGGGGGGGTCCCCCCCCTTTTTTTTTCGGGGATCCCCATTTTTTTTAACCCACCAAGCAACCCGACTCTTGGCCGGTTACAGGTGGAAGGGCCATGGATATTTCCTTACCACCAAAACCGGCCCACTGCCTTACGGTTTAAAAAAAATAGGGGGGGAACCCCCCGCCAAAAATTTTTTTAGGGGATCCCCATTTTTTGTTAATCCCAAGAAAAATTTT
>JARQOD010008828.1:0-33939 GCA_033576555.1 Oophaga sylvatica
AAAGTTTTGGAGAACAGACTCAGTGTTTATTAGTCCTGAGACAATTGTGTGTACTTGCGGTTACCCCTCCCTTCTCTTTGTTTTTCTATCCTATCTTTTATTTGGCAAACATGGCTACAATAGGAGCAAGTTGGTACGGACAGCAGAGCAAGGACACTCTTGTGGGAATCTGCAAGTACCACGGCCTTGTCCACACGAAAAGAACCAAAGGCCAACTGGTCCAGGCCCTGAAGTGTTATGTTACGGTAGCTGAGGAGTGCAGGCAAAAAAGAAAATACACCAGAGCAGTTGGAATCTTTGAGATTGCAGTACCCTGACTAACCACCGCAACTAGAGGCAGCCGTGGAGCGTTCCTACGTTGGTCCTAGACGCCTCGTCACAGCCTGAGAAACTAACTACACCTAAAGATAGAAATAGGAAAGCTATCTGCCCCGTAGCAGAACCCCAAAGATAATAGAAAGCCCCCAGACATGTAATGGCGGTTAGACAAGAGGAAATACTGACACAGAAAGAAAATAGTATGAGCAAACGCTGGGGCCCAAACTATCTAAATAGAAAAGGACAGGAAGGGTACTTACTGCAATCTCAGAAAACCCTGAAAAACACCAACTCTACTAATTTCAAAATCACCTGAGATCACACGACCTCTACCACCTAAATTAGTTCTCTGGTGTAACAAAAACAGCAGCCACTGAAAAAACTGGAAAAAGCAAAAGTACAAAACACAGTGGCTGGACTAAACTGAGAGGGCAAAAGCCCCCGGAGGGGACCCAGAAGGCCCCCACAGAAGTGCAGGACCAAATGCAAAAATATAGCAAAAACACAAAATAAGAAATTGTCTTATCTGATAGCAGGAGATGCAGACACGACACAGCAGGCTACAAGGGAAACTGGAAAGAAGGATTCAGACCAGAACAATTGATCACCGGCAACCCTGATGGGAAAATGACTCCCTTATATAAGACCAATCAGTAACACCTGATTCCCAGTCCTCACAATCCTCACTAGTACCGCTAGTAACCACCAGAGGGAGCCTCTGCTCAGAACTCATCTCAAACCCATTCACAACAGTACCCCCCCCTTGAGGAGGGTCACCGAACCCTCATTTGAGCAACCAGGTCGGTCAGGATGAGTTCTATGATACGCACGGATAAGTCTCCTAGCATGGATGTCCGAAGCAAACACCCAAGAATTGTCTTCCTGACCATAACCTCTCCATTTAACCAAATACTGGAGTCTTCGTCTAGAAAAACGAGAATCCAATATTTTCTCAACCACATACTCCAGATTGCCCTCAACCAAAACAGGGTCAGTAGGCACAGCAGCAGGAACCACTGGCTCAACAAACCTCTTCAACAAGGACTTGTGGAACACGTTATGGATCTTAAATGTCCCTGGAAGAAGCAAACGAAAAGAAACAGGATTAATAATCTCCATGATCTTATAAGGTCCAATGAACCTAGGCTTAAATTTAGGAGATGCTACTCTCATAGGAATATTCTTTGAGGACAACCAGACCAAGTCCCCCACTTTAAACCGAGGACCATCAGTCCTATGCCGGTTAGCAAACCGCTGGGCCTTCTCCTGAGAGAGGGACAACCTCTCCACTACCTGGTCCCAAATCTGCTGCATACGCTCAACAACAGAGTCAACACCTGGACAGACAGAAGCCTCCGTCTGTCCTGAAGAAAATCGAGGGTGAAACCCAGAATTACAGAAAAACGGAGACATCAAAGTGGCAGAGCTAGCCCTATTATTAAGAGCAAACTCAGCCAAAGGCAAAAAAGAGACCCAGTCATCCTGATCAGCAGACACAAAGCATCTTAGATAAGTCTCCAATGTCTGGTTTGTTCTCTCAGTTTGACCATTGGTCTGAGGATGAAATGCCGAGGAGAAAGACAATTGAACACCCAGTTTAGAACAAAAAGTCCTCCAAAATCTGGAAACAAACTGGACTCCTCTGTCAGACACAATGTTCTCAGGAATGCCGTGTAAACGAACCACGTGCTGAAGGAACAACGGCACCAATTCAGAGGAGGAAGGCAACTTAGGTAATGGCACAAGATGTATCATTTTGGAAAACCTATCACAAATTACCCAGATGGTGGTCATTCTCTGAGAAACAGGAAGATCGGAAATGAAATCCATAGAGATATGGGTCCATGGTCTCTTGGGCACAGGCAATGGCATCAACAAACCACTAGAGCGAGAGCAAGGCTTGGAGCGAGAGCAAGTCCCGCAGGACTGCACAAATTCCCTGACATCGCGAGACAAGGTAGGCCACCAAAAGGACCGACTAACCAAGTCTCTGGTACCAAAAATTCCGGGATGCCCAGCCAATGCGGAACAATGAATCTCAGACATCACACTCTTTTTCCATTGGTCCGGGACAAACAATTTTCCAACAGGGCAGCGCTCGGGCCTATCCTCCTGACACCCCTCCAGAGCAAGTCTCAAATTGGGCGAGATGGCGGAAAGAACTACACCCTCCTTCAAAATAACAGAGGGATCAGATAGCTCAGGAGAGTCTGCAAGGAAACTCCTCGAGAGGGCATCCGCCTTAACATTCTTAGTGCCAGGAAGAAAGGAAACCACAAAATTAAAACGTGTGAAAAACAAGGCCCACCTGGCCTGTCTAGGATTGAGTCGCTTGGCAGATTCCAGATAGACCAGATTCTTATGGTCCGTAAGGACCACCACCTGATGTTTGGCTCCCTCCAGCCAATGTCTCCACTCTTCAAAAGCCCACTTCATGGCCAATAACTCCCGATTACCCACGTCATAATTACGTTCAGTAGGAGAAAATTTTCGAGAGAAAAAGGCACAAGGGTTACTTTTAGAGGTCTCTGGATCTTTTTGGGACAAAACGGCACCTGCCCCAATTTCAGAGGCATCAACCTCCACCTGAAATGGCAGAGAAACATCAGGCTGCTGTAGAACAGGAGCAGAAGTGAATCTCTGCTTAAGTTCCTGAAACGCAGAGACTGCCTCAGGAGGCCAATTCACCACATCAGAACCCTTTCTGGTCAAATCAGTTAATGGTTTAACAATAACAGAGAAATTACCAATAAATTTACGATAAAAATTGGCAAAACCCAAAAATCTCTGAAGAGCCTTTAATGAAGTAGGTTGGACCCAATCACAGATGGCCTGAACCTTGACCGGGTCCATTTCAATAACAGATGGGGACAAAATGAATCCCAGAAATGAGATCTTCTGTACGCCAAAAAGACACTTTGATCCCTTCACATACAGAGCATTCTCTCTCAAAATCTGGAATACAGTTCGAACATGTTTCACATGAGAGTCCCAGTCATTAGAAAAAATCAAGATATCATCCAAATAAACAATCAGAAACTTGTCCACAAAATCCCTGAAAATGTCATTCATGAAGGACTGGAAGACGGAAGGAGCATTAGTGAGCCCAAAGGGCATCACAAGGTACTCAAAATGCCCTTCAGGGGTGTTAAATGCCGTCTTCCATTCATCCCCGTGCTTAATGCGAATAAGGTTATACGCCCCCCTGAGGTCAAGCTTGGTAAACCAAGTAGCGTTTTTCACCCTGGAAAACAGGTCAGAAATCAAGGGTAACGGGTATTGATATTTCACAGTAATATTGTTCAAGAGACGATAATCAATACACGGCCTTAATGAACCATCTTTTTTGGCCACAAAGAAAAAACCGGCACCTAAGGGTGAAGAGGATGGTCTGATATGACCCTTCTCCAATGATTCCTTGATATAAGACCGCATAGCGTCATGTTCAGGTACAGACAAGTTAAAAAGGCGACCTTTAGGGAATTTACTACCTGGCACTAATTCAATAGCGCAGTCATAGCTCCTATGGGGAGGTAAGGATGCAGATTTACTTTCGCTAAACACATCAGAAAAATCAAACAAAAAGTCAGGAACATCCTCAGCCTAGGGGGAGGCAGAAAAAACAGGAGTGTTGGTATTAACACATTGGCAGCCCCAACTGGTTACAGACACAGATTTCCAATCCAAAACAGGATTATGAGACTGTAACCAAGGGAAACCCAGCACGATAATGTCATGCAGATTATATAGAACCAAAAATTTGCAGCACTCCTGGTGATCAGGTTCAACCCTCATTATCACCTGAGTAGAGAACTGGGGTTTATTCTCAGCCAAAGGGGTAGAATCGATCCCCAGTAAAGGAATAGACTTCTGTAGGGGTATCAAGGGAAACCCACAACGTTTAGCAAAATCATAATCCATCAGGTTAATAGCTGCTCCAGAATCAACGAAAGCCTGAGCAGAAAATGAGGACAGAGAGCATATCAGAGTGACAGTTAATAAAAACTTAGTCTGAACACTACCCAAGACAACTGAGCGTGCAAAATGTCTTCCCCGCTTAGGGCAGACTGAAATAGCATGAGAGGCATCACCACAGTAGAAACATAACCCATTGCGCTTTCGAAACTCATGACGCTGTGCCCCAGACACCACTCCATCACACTGCATGGGCTCAGCAGCTGGCTCACAAGGCAACACCACTCCACGCATACTTCTCCGCTCACGCAAACGTCTGTCAATTTGAATCGCTAATGACATAGAATCATTGAGACCAGAGGGGACAGGGAATCCCACCATAACATCCTTTACATTATCCGACAGACCCTTCCGGAAAAGGGCCGCCAAAGCGTCGTCATTCCATTTGGTCAGGACTGCCCACCTACGGAATCTCTGACAGTATAACTCAGCGTCATCAAGCCCCTGATTTAATGCCAACAAGGCTTTTTCAGCTTGATCAGTGACATTAGACTCATCGTACAATAACCCCAAAGCCTGAAAAAATGCATCAACATCACTCAAAACAGGATCCCCAGGTATCAGGGAAAAAGCCCAATCCTGAGGATCGCCGCGCAGGAGAGAGATGATAATTTGAACCTGCTGCGCTGCGTTTCCTGAGGACTTAGATTTTAAGGCAAGAAACAATTTACAATTATTTTTGAAATTCTGAAACTTAGCTCGATCCCCTAAAAACAAATCTGGCATGGGGATCCTAGGTTCCACAACAGGCAACCTAGCAAGATATGCAGCAATACTCTGAACCTCAGTGGCAAGCTGATCCACACGGCCAGACAACTGTGCAAACTCCATTGGGAGAAAAGATCCTCCCCAGCACCCAGAGATACAGAGGGAAAAAAAAAAAAAAATGCAACAAACAGAAAAATATCTCTGACAACTTTTCTTCCTTCAAAATATTTTTTCCCTTCTGTGAGTACCATACAATTTTTATGGCCGGTGATACTGTTATGTTACGGTAGCTGAGGAGTGCAGGCAAAAAAGGAAATACACCAGAGCAGTTGGAATCTATGAGATTGCAGTACCCTGACTAACCACCGCAACTAGAGGCAGCCGTGGAGCGTTCCTACGTTGGTCCTAGACGCCTCGTCACAGCCTGAGAAACTAACTACACCTAAAGATAGAAATAGGAAAGCTATCTGCCCCGTAGCAGAACCCCAAAGATAATAGAAAGCCCCCAGACATGTAATGGCGGTTAGACAAGAGGAAATACTGACACAGAAAGAAAATAGTATGAGCAAACGCTGGGGCCCAAACTATCTAAATAGAAAAGGACAGGAAGGGTACTTACTGCAATCCAGAAAACCCTGAAAACACCAACTCTACTAATTTCAAAATCACCTGAGATCACACGACCTCTACCACCTAAATTAGTTCTCTGGTGTAACAAAAACAGCAGCCACTGAAAAAACTGGAAAAAGCAAAAGTACAAAACACAGTGGCTGGACTAAACTGAGAGGGCAAAAGCCCCCGGAGGGGACCCAGAAGGCCCCCACAGAAGTGCAGGACCAAATGCAAAAATATAGCAAAAACACAAAATAAGAAATTGTCTTATCTGATAGCAGGAGATGCAGACACGACACAGCAGGCTACAAGGGAAACTGGAAAGAAGGATTCAGACCAGAACAATTGATCACCGGCAACCCTGATGGGAAAATGACTCCCTTATATAAGACCAATCAGTAACACCTGATTCCCAGTCCTCACAATCCTCACTAGTACCGCTAGTAACCACCAGAGGGAGCCTCTGCTCAGAACTCATCTCAAACCCATTCACAACACTGAAGGAGCTGGGCGAGCATCGGAGCGTGGCGGGCGCAGGAGCCGGCCCAAGCCAAGGTGGTGCCGCAGGAGCAGAGGCCCAACCCCTGACTGCTTACACCCAGAGAGAGGTGGACCCTTACTTGCAGGCGGCCCTGGTGGGACTCTCCCGCTGACAACCAGGAAGAATGCCTGAAGCTGATCCAGCAAGCTCAAGAGAGAGCCGACCAGCGAGAGGCCAAACAGCGAGAGGCTGAGAGAGCCGAGCGGGAGGCTGAGAGAGCCGAGCGGGAAGCTCAGAGAGCCCATGAACTGGAGCTGCTCAGACAAGGGGCAATGCCCTCCACAGCCCAGAGCAGTACACCCAGCAGCTCTCAGAGTCCGAAGCCCCGGCCGGAGCACTTTCCCGTGCTGGAAAAGGAAGGAGACTTGGACACTTTTCTGCGGGCCTTTGAGAAAGTCTGCAGACAGTACCGGCTGCCTGCCGACCAATGGGCCAGGTACTTGACCCCCGGGCTAAAGGGCAAAGCTTTGGAGGCGTTCGCTTCCCTCACGTCAGATCAAGACAGTGACTATGAGGCCATCAAGCAGGCCCTGATTGCCAAGTACCAGCTAACCACTGAGGTATACCGAAAGAAGTTCCGGAACCTCCAACGTGGCCCACACGACAGTTATAGCGATGTGGTGCAAGGACTCAGGAACCACTTTGACCAGTGGATCCATGGACTGTCAGTTGACACCTTTGAGGAGCTGAAAGACCTGATGATCAAAGACCAGTTCCTGCATCTGTGCCCAGCTGAGGTCCGACAGTTCATCCTGGACCGAGAACCGGAGGACGCGGTCACAACAGCACGGATCGCCGACAGCTATGAGGCCAACCGGAAACCCGAGGTGCGGAAGCCCGTCTCCATCCGCTGGGGAGGGGGTAAGCCTGCAACCAACCCCAGTGCCCCTGCCAGTCGTCCCTCTGGAGGCACTATCCCCTTTGCCAGCGCCAGGCCTACATCAGACCCCCCCAGTGTTTCTCCTGTAAAAGGACTGGTCACATCAGCGCCACCTGTCTGGAGAGGCAGAAGAACCCCCCAGCCAAGGCCTCCGGGCCCAACGCCTCTGTTCTTTTGGTGGGTGGTGTGGTGGGGAGGGTTGATGACAACATGCAGCCCGTCCGCGTGGGGGCCCGTCTTGCTACAGGCCTCAAGGACACCGGGGCTGAGCGAACCCTCATCCGACCCGAACTGGCGGCCTCTGAAGAGTTGATTCCGGGGAAAACCTTAACTGTCACCGGGATTGGGGGCGTCCACTACCCCTTGCCGATAGCCCGAGTTTTCATTGACTGAGGTGCCGGGAGCGGGGTGAAGGAAGTAGGGGTGTCCGACAACCTGCCCACTGATGTTTTATTGGGGACTGATCTGGGGAGGATGGTGGCGTACTATGTCCCTGACACCCCTTCCCAATCTGATGATAAGGTTAACGTTAACCATGATGTTGATGTTGATGATGATGGGAAACTGGATTGTGTTACCTGCTAATGCTTTGCGAAGTGATGATGCAACTGATAACCTTTCTTTCCCTAGGAATGATGTTGATAGTGATGTATCTGTGCCATCTGAATCTGTTAACCCTTTCTCTGAAGTGGTAGATGTGTCCACAGGTACAGGAGCGTTCAGTCCCGTCGCTCTGCGGAGTGAGACGGCTGAGGAACCCCTAGCAGGAGCAAGCGACAGTGCTCAAGGAAATGGGGAGGTGCATGGGAACCGGGAGGAAGGTGACGCCATGACACTGACCAGTGCCACCGAGGAAGGTAACTGGCCCATAAGTAGCACTGCTCCTGAAGTGTTGGGGGTGGATGGGGAGGTAGAGCCCATAGCAGCGCAGGCTGATGGGTCTATAGAAACCCCCGGGGAGACGGCATATGTAGCTGCTGTCACCCGCAGTCAGAGTGCCCGGATCGCAGGTAGCGCCCTACCATCTGGACCCTCCTCCGCTACAGGAGAGACTGAACCAGAGTTGGACCCAGAGCCGGTCCCAGAGGGTCCCAGTGAGGAAGGAACCCTGACGTCACTTCTGGCTGCCTCCAGCCAGGAGTTCCAGGCCACTCTGCACTCAGATGCGAGCCTGGAGAACTTGAGGCACCTCGCCGAGACACCCACCTCCGTGACTGATAAGGAGAGGGTGTTCTGGGAACGAGGAAGGTTGTACCGGGAGACAGTACCCGGAGATTCCCAAAAGCAGTGGTTGAGGGAAAAACAGCTGGTCGTCCCGCACCAGTTCCGAGGTGAGTTGTTGAGGATTGCCCATGAGATTCCACTCACTGGACACTTGGGGATCAGCAAAACTAAGGCACGGCTGTCTCAACACTTCTATTGGCCCAAGATGGGGACAGATGTGACTAACTACTGCCGCTCCTGTATCACCTGTCAAAGAGTGGGGAAGGCGGGGCCTGCTCTTAAGGCTCCCCTGATCCCGTTGCCAGTGATAGAGGAGCCTTTCCAGAGGATCGCGGTGGACATTGTGGGCCCGCTGGCCGTCCCCAGCAGCTCTGGAAAGCAATAATCCTTACTGGGGTAGACTAAAGCTACCCGGTACCCGGAGGCAGTAGCTCTGTCCTCAACTAGGGCAGATAAGGTGGCGGATGCACTGGTGACCATCTTTTCACGGGTAGGATTTCCCAGGGAGATGCTTACCGATCAAGGGACCCAATTTATGTCTCGCCTAATGAAGGCTCTCTGCAGCAAAATGCAGGTGACGCGTATGGTATCGAGTGCGTATCACCCACAGACCAATGGTTTGTGTGAGCGCTTTAACGGTACCCTCAAACAGATGCTCCGCATGCTGGTTGAGACCCAGGGACGCGATTGGGAACGGTACCTCCCACACCTGCTATTTGCCTACAGAGAAGTCCCGCAGGCCTCGACGGGGTTCTCCCCCTTCGAGCTCCTGTATGGTAGGCGAGTCCGGGGACCCCTTGGGTTGATAAGAGAATCCTGGGAAGATGAGCCAAACCCCACGGAAGTGTCCATCGTGGATTATGTCATGCGCTTCCGCGACAAGATGCAGACCTTGACGCAGTTGGTGCATGACAACATGACGCAGGCTCAGGCTGACCAGAAGCACTGGTACGACCAGAACGCCCGGGAGCGGACCTACCAGGTGGGTCAAAAGGTGTGGGTGCTGGTCCCCGTACCAAAGGATAAGCTTCAGGCAGCCTGGGAAGGCCCGTACGTCGTGCACCAACAGCTCAACCCAGCCACCTACGTGGTCACGCTTGACCACACTCGGGGTAGGCGCAAGGCCTTTCACGTCAACATGATGAAGGCCCATCACGAACGTGAAGCCTGCGTCCTACCGGTCTGCAATCTGCCCGAGGACGGGGAAGAGGATCCCCTCCTGGACATGCTGGCCCAAGCCCAGGCCAATGGGTCCATTGAGGACATGGAGGTAAATGCCTCGCTAACCGTCTCCCAGCGGTTGCAGTTGCTGACCACTCTGGAACCCTTCCGGGCCGAGTTCACAAACCGACCCGGAAGGACCAAGTTGGCGGTCCACGAGGTGGACACCGGGAATCGCGCCCCGTTACGGCGGACACCTTATCGGATCTCTGAGGAAGTGCAGCAGATTATGCGCCAGGAGATCCAGGAGATGTTGCAGCTGGGGGTGATCCGGCCGTCCAAAAGCGCGTGGGCCTCACCTGTAGTTCTCGTGCCAAAAAAGGATCGGACCACCCGTTTCTGCGTGGACTACAGTCGGCCCTTCCTGGTACAGACTGACGCCAGCGAATTTGGCCTCGGTGCTGTACTCAGCCAGGTTGATTCGGGGAACCAGGAGCACCCCGTGTTGTACCTGAGCCAAGGGAAGTGGCATACTCCACCATCGAGAAGGAGTGCCTGGCCACGGTCTGGGCACTGCAACGTTTGCAGCCCTACCTGTACGGGCGCACCTTCAAGGTGGTCACCGACCACAACCCTCTGAGCTGGCTGCACACAGTGTCCGGAACCAATGGTAGGTTGCTACGCTGGAGCCTTGCCCTGCAGCAGTATGATTTTGCCGTACAACACAAGAAAGGGAGTGATCATGGGAATGCTGATGGGTTGACCCGACGTGGCGAACCCGCTGAGGTGCGCATGGCGGATTACCGAGAGGTCATGCCTCCGTAGCGCCCTCTAAGGGGGGGAGGTGTGATGATACTGCAAACTTCATTTCTTGTGCTGTTTCCAGAACTTTCCCCATAGTACTACAACCCCCACCGTTTGCAAGCACAGGGCAAAGTTACCCCTCCCTCCTTTTCTCTGCAGCTCACGCTTCCCTTCCCCCTCCCAACCTGCAGTCAAGCTCAGTGTAACCTGAGCTACCAGTGCTGGAAATTTTGCCGCTTCACCGCAGAGGTCCCATTGTCAGCAACATGTGCTGTCCCTACCATAGCGGCCATTTTGGAGACTTCATTCTGTTTTGGTTATAACACGGTGGGGATTTGCGTCAGAAACACGAAAGTTAATGTTTTGAAGCCTGTGTCCATGGGCATCGTTCCCGTGGTACTGGTGAACCCGTAACTCCAACAGAACCCGAGAAATGGAATTCTCGGATTCCCCATGGACTAGCTCAGCCAAGTTTGGACTCATTTGAACTGTCATTTTAAAGTAAGATCATTGATAGGTCTGCCGTTATTCTGCTAGGCTCACAGGACGAGTTATGGTCCTTATGACTTTCAGAGCTCAAAACTATAACTTGTAGCCCAGGGGAGGTGGCCAGAAAACCAGCCCCTTTTGTGAGGTCAGAAGCCGACATGTATAAGTCTTGCAGTTCAGCCCCCCTTGCTCAGTCCCTGCTGTGAGGTCCTGACTAAGAGATCTGCAAATGAACTATGACGTGTGGCTCCTTCCCCCAGCCTGGCTTGCCTATGCATATGTAACTATCATGTGAGTTATCTTTCATTCTTAATCCCGTTTATTTTGTAACTGTATTGTACATAACGATATTGTCTCAGTTTGTTCCATCTTTTTATATTGTATAAGCACTGCCTGTCTTTTTAAGGAATAAACCTATAAATTTATTAGTTTGTTTCTCCTGCTCTATAAACGAATTTGCACGCGCCTGAAGTACTACGCTACTGTTTTGGGGTTGCTACGGACCCTCTTGATAAATTGTTCCAAGTAAACCGTGGCTGGTGGCAGCTATAAAGAAGGTGTGATGAACGGGCACACGGTCCGCCACACGGTAGCCCGGGTATCACGGCTTGTGATCCCACCGCTGCCACCAATATGTGATGAACGGGCACACGGTCCGCCACACGGTAGCCCGGGGTATCACGGCTTGTGATCCCACCGCTGCCACCAATATGTGATGAAACGGTGCACACACACGACGGCTGCTGCCGTCCGACCCGGTAAACTGCAGGGATTTATAATTATCCCACTTCCACTTAGGAACTTGCAGCTCTCTGGCGCCCCCCTTACCCTCAGGTCAGTCAGGGAACTGCACCTAGGATAATCAGTCGCCAGACGGGTCACTTGGATGTGTGCTCGCTATTGGGCACGCTGCAGTGAGGGAATTATAATTACTCCGAGCCGCAGCCGGGTAATACACTTATAATACCCGCTCCGTCACTGCCAACGCCACCCCATATGTCAACACTTAACACCCCCTTCTTTTAAGCTGCCACCAGCTACGGTTTTTCTTACTGAACAATTTATCAAGAGGGTCCGTAGCAACCCCAAAACAGTAGCGTAGTGCTTCAGGCACGTGCAAATTCGTTTATAGAGCAGGAGAAACAAACTAATAAATTTATAGGTTTATTCCTTAAAAAAAAGGCAGTGCTTATACAATATAAAAAAAGATGGAACAAACTGAGGCAATATAGTTATGTACAAATGCAGTTATAAAATAAACGGGATTAAGAATGAAAGACTCACATGATAGTTAGATCATATACAGGCAAGCCAGGCTGGGGGGAGGAGCCACACGTCATAGTTCATTTGCAGATCTCTTAGTCAGGACATCACAGCAAGGACTGACAAGGGGGGGCTCACAGCCAGACTTATACCTGGGACTGCTGACCTCACGAAAAGGGGAGGGTTTTTCTGGCCACCTCCCCGGGACAGAAGTGTATGATTTGAGCTCTGAAATATCATAAGGTCCATCCCTCGTCCTGTGAACCTAGCAGAATAACGGCAGACCTATCAATGATCTTACTTTAAAATGACAGTTCAAATGAGTCCAAACTTGGCTGAGCTAGTCCATGGGGAATCCGAGAATTCCATTTCTCGGGTTCTGTTGGAGTTACGGGTTCACCAGTACCACGGGAACGATGCCCATGGACACAGGCTTCAAAACATTAACTTTCGTGTTTCTGACGCAAATCCCCACCGTGTTATAACCAAAACAGAATGAAGTCTCCAAAATGGCTGCTAGGGTAGGGACAGCACATGTTGCTGAAATTGGGACCCCCGCTGTGAAGCGGGAAAACTCTAGCACTGGCAGCTCACATTACACTGCCTGAGTGCAGGATGGGAGGGGGTTGATGGGAAGCATGAGAGAGGGAGGGGGGAAACTTGGCTCCGTGGGCTGTCAGTACAAAACAGGATGAGGACTGTAGTTCTAGCAACAGCACAAGACATGGAGCTCCAGTATCATCACAGAAGGGGTGTAAAGTGTTGACCTATGGGGTGGCGTTGGCGGTGACGGAGCGGGTTTTATAAGTGTATTACCCGGCTGCGGCTTGGAGTAATTATAATTCCCTCACTGCAGCGTGCCCAATAGCCAGCACACATCCAAGTGACCCGTCTGGCGACTAATTATCCTAGGTGCAGTTCCCTGACTGACCTGAGGGTAAGGGGGGCGCCAGAGAGCTGCAAGTTCCTAAGTGGAAGTGGGATAATTATAAATCCCTGCAGTTTACTGGGTCGGACGGCAGCAGCCGTCGTGTGTGTGCACCGTTTCATCACATATTGGTGGCAGCGGTGGGGTCACAAGCCGTGATACCCCGGGCTACCGTGTGGCGGACCGTGTGCCCGTTCATCACAATCACACAGGATAGGATTAGATACACAGCTCAGCAGACAGTATCACACAGGAGAGGATTAGATACACGGCTCAGCAGACAGTATCACACAGGATAGGATTAGATACACGGCTCAACAGACAGTATCACACAGGATAGGATCAGATACACTGCTCAGCAGACAGCATCACACAGGAGAGGATTAGATACACGGCTCAGCAGACAGTATCACACAGGAGAGGATTAGATACACGCTCAGCAGCAGTATCACACAGGAGTAGGATTAGATACACGCTCAGCAGTCAGTATCACACAGGAGAGGATTAGATACACGCTCAGCAGTCAGTATCACACAGGAAGGATTAGATACACAGCTCAGCAGTCAGTATCACACAGGAAGGATTAGATACACGAGCTCAGCAGTCAGTATCACACAGGAAGGATTAGATACAGCTCAGCAGTCAGTATCACACAGGATAGGATTAGATACACGGCTCAGCAGTCAGTATCACACAGGATAGGATTAGATACACGCTCAGCAGACAGTATCACACAGGATAGGATTAGATACACGCTCAGCAGCAGTATCACACAGGATAGGATTAGATACACGGCTCAGCAGCAGTATCACACAGGATAGGATTAGATACACGCTCAGCAGTCAGTATCACACAGGAGAGGATTAGATACACGGCTCAGCAGACAGTATCACACAGGAAGGATTAGATACACGGCTCAGCAGTCAGTATCACACAGGAGAGGATTAGATACACAGCTCAGCAGCAGTATCACACAGGAGGATTAGATACACGCTCAGCAGCAAGTATCACACAGGAAGGATTAGATACACGCTCAGCAGACAGTATCACACAGGATAGGATTAGATACACGCTCAGCAGACAGTATCACACAGGATAGGATTAGATACACGCTCAGCAGACAGTATCACACAGGATAGGATTAGATACACGCTCAGCAGACAGTATCACACAGGATAGGATTAGATACACGCTCAGCAGACAGTATCACACAGGAGGATTAGATACACAGCTCAGCAGACAGTATCACACAGGATAGGATTAGATACACAGCTCAGCAGTCAGTATCACACAGGAGAGATTAGATACACGCTCAGCAGCAGTATCACACAGGAAGGATTAGATACAGCTCAGCAGCAGTATACAAGGAAGGATTAGATACACGCTCAGCAGCAGTATCACACAGGAAGGATTAGATACACGCTCAGCAGTCAGTATCACACAGGAAGATTAGTACACGCTCAGCAGCAGTATCACAAGGTAGGATTAGATACACAGCTCAGCAGTCAGTATCACACAGGAAGGATTAGTACACAGCTCAGCAGCAGTATCCACGGAAGGATTAGATACCGCTCAGCAGTCAGTATACACAGGAAGATTAGATACACGCTCAGCAGCAGTATCACACAGGATAGGATTAGATACACTCAGCGTCAGTATCACAGGAAGGATTAGATACACGTCAGCAGCAGTATCACACAGGAAGGATTAGATACCACTCACAGTCAGTATCACACAGGAGGATTAGATACACAGCTCAGCAGCAGTATCACACAGGAAGGATTAGATACAGCTCAGCAGCAGATCACACAGGTAGGATTAGATACACGCTCAGCAGCAGTATCACACAGGAGAGGATTAGATACACGGCTCAGCAGCAGTATCACACAGGATGGATAGATACACGCTCAGCAGCAGTATCACACAGGAAGGATTAGATACACGCTCAGCAGTCAGTATCACACAGGAAGGATTAGATACACGCTCAGCAGCAGTATCACACAGAAGGATTAGATACACGCTCAGCAGTCAGTATCACACAGGAAGGATTAGATACACGCTCAGCAGCAGATCACACAGGAAGGATTAGATACACGCTCAGCACAGTATACACAGGAGGATTAGATACACGCTCAGCAGACAGATCACACAGGAAGGATTAGATACACACCAGCAGCAGTATCACACAGGATAGGATAGATACCCTCAGCAGCAGTATCACACAGGAAGGATTGATACAGCTCAGCAGCAGTATACACAGATAGGATTAGATACACGCTCAGCAGCAGTATCACACAGGAGGATTAGATACACGCTCAGCAGCAGTATCAACAGAGGATTAGATACACGCTCCAGACAGTACACACAAGAAGGATAGATACACTCAGCAGCAGTATCACACAGGAAGGATTAGATACACTCAGCAGCAGTATCACCAGGATGGATTAGATACACAGCTCAGCAGCAGTATCACACAGGATGGATTAGATACAAGTCAGCAGACAGTATCAACAGGAAGGATTAGATACACGCCAGCAGCAGTATCAACGAGGATATACACGCCAGCAACAGTAAACAGGATAGGATTAGATACACAGCTCAGCAGACAGTATCACACAGGATAGGATTAGATACACAGCTCAGCAGTCAGTATCACACAGGATAGGATTAGATACACGCTCAGCAGTCAGTATCACACAGGATAGGATTAGATACACAGCTCAGCAGTCAGTATCACACAGGATAGGATTAGATACACGCTCAGCAGTCAGTATCACACAGGATAGGATTAGATACACGGCTCAGCAGTCAGTATCACACAGGATAGGATTAGATACACGCTCAGCAGCAGTATCACACAGGATAGGATTAGATACACAGCTCAGCAGTCAGTATCACACAGGATAGGATTAGATACACAGCTCAGCAGACAGTATCACACAGGATAGGATTAGATACACGCTCAGCAGTCAGTATCACACAGGATAGGATTAGATACACAGCTCAGCAGTCAGTATCACACAGGAGAGGATTAGATACACAGCTCAGCAGTCAGTATCACACAGGATAGGATTAGATACACAGCTCAGCAGTCAGTATCACACAGGATAGGATTAGATACACAGCTCAGCAGTCAGTATCACACAGGAAGGATTAGATACACAGCTCAGCAGTCAGTATCACACAGGATAGGATTAGATACACGCTCAGCAGCATCAGTATCACACAGGATAGGATTAGATACACAGCTCAGCAGTCAGTATCACACAGGATAGGATTAGATACACAGCTCAGCAGTACAGTATCACACAGGATAGGATTAGATACACGGCTCAGCAGCAGTATCACACAGGTAGGATTAGATACACAGCTCAGCAGTCAGTATCACACAGGATGGATTAGATACACGCTCAGCAGACAGTATCACACAGGATAGGATTAGATACACGCTCAGCAGTCAGTATCACACAGGATAGGATTAGATACACAGCTCAGCAGTCAGTATCACACAGGATAGGATTAGATACACGAGCTCAGCAGACAGTATCACACAGGATAGGATTAGATACACAGCTCAGCAGTCAGTATCACACAGGATAGGATTAGATACAGCTCAGCAGTCAGTATCACACAGGATAGGATTAGATACACGACTCAGCAGACAGTATCACACAGGATAGGATTAGATACACACTCAGCAGCAGATCACAAGTAGGATTAGATACACACTCAGCAGTCAGTATCACACAGGATAGGATAGATACACGGCTCAGCAGTCAGTATCACACAGGAAGGATTAGATACACAGCTCAGCAGTCAGTATCACACAGGATAGGATTAGATACACGACTCAGCAGTACAGTATCACACAGGATAGGATTAGATACACGGCTCAGCAGATCAGTAATCAACACACAGAGATACACAGGATGATAGATACAACTCAGCCAGTCAGTATCACACAGGATAGGATTAGATAACACTAGCAGCATCAACAGTAACAAAGCATATCACACAGGATAGGATTAGATACACAGCTCAGCAGACAGTATCACACAGGATAGGATTAGATACACAGCTCAGCAGTCAGTATCACACAGGATAGGATTAGATACAGCCAGCAGCAGTATCACACAGGATAGGATTAGATACACAGCTCAGCAGTCAGTATCACACAGGATAGGATTAGATACACGGCTCAGCAGTCAGTATCACACAGGATAGGATTAGATACACAGCTCAGCAGTCAGTATCACACAGGATAGGATTAGATACACGGCTCAGCACTCAGTATCACACAGGAGAGGATTAGATACACGGCTCAGCAGTCAGTATCACACAGGATAGGATTAGATACACGGCTCAGCAGTCAGTATCACACAGGATAGGATTAGATACACAGCTCAGCAGTCAGTATCACACAGGATAGGATGAGATACACGGCTCAGCAGTCAGTATCACACAGGAGAGGATTAGATACACAGCTCAGCAGTCAGTATCACACAGGAGAGGATTAGATACACGGCTCAGCACTCAGTATCACACAGGATAGGATGAGATACACGGCTCAGCAGTCAGTATCACACAGGATAGGATTAGATACACGGCTCAGCAGTCAGTATCACACAGGATAGGATGAGATACACGGCTCAGCAGTCAGTATGACACAGGGTAGGATTAGATACACAGATCAGCTAAAAGTATCACAGGATAGGATTAGATTCAAATGTTGGGAAATGTAGAGCAGTAAAACACAACCTAGTAAGTGACACATCAGTGGAATATAGGCTATCTGCCCCTACATCACACTGCTCTTAGATTACACAGCAAAAAACTGCTGACAGAATCCTTTTAATGCTGAGGTCACACTTGCGATTGTGATGTGAGAAACTCGCGCTAGTCTCTCGCCTCAATACCCGGCACTGCCGCCGGCACTCGGACCGCAGCGTTCAGCTGCATAGAAATACATGCAGCCACACACTCCGGTCCCGAATGCCGGCGGCAGTGCCGGGTATTGAGGCGAGAGACTAGCGCGAGTTTCTCACATCACAATCGCAAGTGTGACCTCGGCCTAAAAATAAACATTACTTTACAAAAAGTGCACAAGTCACTAGTCCAGGTGAATATTAGACACTGTGTAATGTATCTTATCAGAGAGATCTCCACTTATCAATGACTTCTTCCCTTCCCCCTCCTGCACTCACTGTCCTCTGTGAGAAAGCAGCTCCAGTCCTGGTGCTCAGAGGAGACAGAAAGGTTATGTGACCCGGCCCATTATCCTCTATGGAGAGAGGAAGGAGAGCAGACGGAAAAGCCTGGTGCAGAGCTCTGTAACAATGGTGCAGCTCAGCTCTGCTATATTATGGGTTTCATAGAAAAGCCTGGTGCAGAGCTCTGTAACAATGGTGCAGCTCAGCTCTGCTATATTATGGCTTTCATAGAAAAGCCTGGTGCAGAGCTCTGTAACAAGGGTGCAGTTCAGCTCTGCTATATTATGGCTTTCATAGAAAAGCCTGGTGCAGAGCTCTGTAACAAGGGTGCAGTTCAGCTCTGCTATATTATGGCTTTCATGGAAAAGCCTGGTGCAGAGCTCTGTAACAAGGGTGCAGTTCAGCAGCTCAGGTCTGCTATATAATGGCCTTCATAGAAAAGACTGATGCAGAGCTTTGTAACAAGGGTGCAGCTCAGCTCTGCTATATTATGGCTTTAATAGGAAAGCCTGGTGCAGAGCTCTGTAACAAGGGTGCAGCTCAGCTCTGCTATATTATGGCTTTCATAGAAAAGCCTGGTGCAGAGCTCTGTAACAAGGGTGCAGTTCAGCAAGCTCAGCTCTGCTATATTATGGCTTTCATAGAAAAGCCTGGTGCAGAGCTCTGTAACAAGGGTGCAGTTCAGCAGCTCAGCTCTGCTATATAATGGCCTTCATAGAAGCCTGATGCAGAGCTTTGTAACAAGGGTGCAGCTCAGCTCTGCTATATTATGGCTTTCATAGGAAAGCCTGGTGCAGAGCTCTGTAACAAGGGTGCAGTTCAGCAAGTTCAGCTCTGCTATACAATGGCCTTCATAGAAAAGCCTGATGCAGAGCTCTGTAACAATGGTGCAGCTCAGCTCTGCTATATTATGGCTTTCATAGAAAAGCCTGGTGCAGAGCTCTGTAACAAGGGTGCAGCTCAGCAAGCTCAGCTGTGCTATATAATGGCCTTCATAGAAAAGCCTGGTGCAGAGCTCTGTAACAAGGGTGCAGCTCAGCAAGCTCAGCTGTGCTATATAATGGCCTTCATAGAAAAGCCTGTGCAGAGCTCTGTAACAAGGGTGCAGCTCAGCAAGCTCAGCTGTGCTATATAATGGCCTTCATAGAAAAGCCTGGTGCAGGGCTCTGTAACAAGGGTGCAGCTCAGCATCTCAGTTCTGCTGTATAACGGCCTTCATAGAAAAGCCTGGTGCAGAGCTCTGTAACAAGGGTGCAGTTCAGCAGTTCAGCTCTGCTATACATGGCCTTCATAGAAAAGCCTGATGCAGAGCTCTGTAACAATGGTGCAGCTCAGCTGCTATATTATGGCTTTCATAGAAAAGCCTGGTGCAGAGCTCTGTAACAAGGGTGCAGCTCAGCAAGCTCAGCTGTGCTATATAATGGCCTTCATAGAAAAGCCTGGTGCAGAGCTCTGTAACAAGGTGCAGCTCAGCAAGCTCAGCTGTGCTATATAATGGCCTTCATAGAAAAGCCTGTGCAGAGCTCTGTAACAAGGGTGCAGCTCAGCAAGCTCAGCTGTGCTATATAATGGCCTTCATAGAAAAGCCTGGTGCAGAGCTCTGTAACAAGGGTGCAGCTCAGCATCTCAGTTCTGCTGTATAACGGCCTTCATAGAAAAGCCTGGTGCAGAGCTTTGTAACAAGGGTGCAGCTCAGCAAGCTCAGCTCTGCTATATAATGGCCTTCATAGAAAAGCTTTATGCAGAGCTCTGTAACAAGGGTGCAGCTCTGTACAGCTCAGCTCTGCTGTTTAACAGCCTCCATGCGGCTGCAGCTCCTCTTTGTAAGCTAAAAAGTGACAGAAGAGCAGTGCTTCCTTATGTGCTGTGCTTTTGTAAGGTTCTGTGTACATGTTCCTGAAACTCAGTTTGTTCGTCAGCCATTTTACTTTCTGTCTTGCTGCAGCTATCTTGCCCTCAGTCAAAATGGAGTTTCCAGCTTGCATGTTCCCGCCCTGATTCTCTCCTTTTGCTTCTTAAGCAGCCACAGCTGAGCAATCAGTGCTTCAGAATCTAGCCTGCAGTGAACCTGTGACCTGACTCCTAAAGCCTTGGACCTTGTACTCCAGCTATTCCTACTGAGGAACTCTGAAGCACTTGTGGACTCTGAACCCTGCTCTTTGAAAGACCCACGTTTGCATGGACTTACGGTAACAGAGAAGAAGATCCTGAACCTGTTGTGGAGAGTGATTGCTGAGCTTAAGTTACTCTGGCCTGCTGTGTCTCCTGCTTCTGTGTCTGCAAACTGTGTGACTATTTTTGCCAACTTGTATGAAGTAATACAAGACTTTCTATATCAAACCTGTGTCTCATGTATTTTCATCGCACCCAAGCACAAGACGCTATATGAACTGTACTACATACATTACAAGATTCTGAAGCCAAAACGTTAGTGTCTGCTGGGTCTGGAAAGGCTGTGTCTGCTGTAACTGTGGATATCGGATGTCCGGTTGTAGTTTCTGTGATGACAGTGGTTGTGACTTCTCACAACCATTCCAGGTGAGCAATTCCCTTAAGTGTTTTTTTTTCTGCAGTGTTACCACAGGTAAACACTATTGTTTTTTTTTTCTTTTCTCTTTTTTGTCTGCTGTAACTGTGGATATCAGATGTCTGGGTGAACTTTCTGTGATGATAGTGGTTGTGACTTCTCACAACCATTCCAGGTGAGCAGTTCCCTTAATTTTTTTTTCTCTCTGCAGTGTTACCACAGGTAAACACTATTGTTTTTTTTTCTCCTCTCCTCTTCTTCCAGTACTCCTGTCTTAAAAGATCTGGAAAATGGAGGCCCGCATAAAGGAACTTTGCGGAGTGACTGATAATATCCTTGCAGATTTGCAGAATATAAAGACCCGTTTTTCAAGCCTACAGGACCTCACTAATCACAATTTGCAAGTGTTTGGACAGACTGCCCAGGATTTGCGAGCCAGGATTGAGGTTCTAGAAGAGCGAGTCCAGGTTCCTGCCGTAGCCCCGAGTTCTGGGATTCCCAAGTTGCCCCCTTTTCGTTTTGGCGGTGAACGTGAGAAATTCAGGGGATTTATTAATCAATGCAATCTTTTTTTTTCTGCACATGCTTCACAATTTCCCACTGAATGATCTAAGGTGCTTACTATAATTATGTTGCTTACCAACAAGGCTTTGATGTGGGCAAACCCTCTGATTGAGACTGAGGATGATTGTTTGAATCACCTTGATGCTTTTATTTCAGCCATGGGGCAGGTGTTTGATGACCCCAATCGAGGTGCAACAGCTGAAGCAGCCATGTTAGCTTTGCGCCAAGGTAAGCACTCGGTAGCTGAATATGCCTTGGAGTTCAGGAGATGGGCCCTTGATACCACCTGGGACAGTTCCGCCAAAAAATCTATTTTTCGAAAGGGGTTATCTCCACTGATTAAGGATGAACTTGCTCGTGCCGACCCTCCCACTGCGTTAGGTGACTTTATTAACTACTGCATCCGTATTGATACTCGTCTGACTGAACGCAGGCAAGAGAGATGGTTCGAAAGCAATCGCACTAACCTTTTCCTACCTTCCTCTCCAGCTAAGGAACCTTTGAGTAGGATTACACGGGAACCTGAACCTGAACCCATGCAGGTAGACTCTTTACAACGACGGGTTAGTGATGCACGCAAGGAACATCGTTTTAAGGAGAATCTATGTTTCTATTGTGGTAAGTCAGGGCACTTCATTATAAACTGCCCCAGCCGTTCTCATAAGACTACTGCAGCACTCATTCATTGTGAGTGTTGCGAGAGGGGATCTGTCAGGTCCGAGCCTCAGGCTCCAGAGAGATCTGCAGCAACAGATCTTGATTTCTCGGACTTAAACTCCGTTACCTCTGAGGACGTTGACTGTGTAAACGCTGCCATTTTTCAAGTTTCCTCAGCGGTGTCCCAGCTGAGTTGTAAGAAAAACAATTCTCATTGCTTTCTTTCCATCAAACTCTGGGTTGACTCAGCTTGGGTGTCTAGCTCTGCTATGATCGACTCAGGGGCAAGTGGAAATTTTATGGATGTCTCCTTTGCTCTGAAACAGGGGATACGTTCAGTGAAGAAGGCTACTCCAGTACAGATGGAAACTGTGGATGGCTCCCTGCTGACCTCTGGACCAGTGGATCAGGAAACAGAGCCTTTGAGGGTTCTTATGGGTAAAGATCATCAAGAGAAACTGTCCTTTATGCTTATCTCTTCTCCCCACTTTCCCATTATTCTAGGGCTACCATGGCTGCAGGCTCAGAATCCTACCATTAACTGGGAGACCAAGGAATTACACTTTCCAGAGAAACAGATGAGTCCAAAAGTTTCAGCTTGCTCTGTTCCTAAAGGAACCATGTCAGTCCCTGAACTACCAGCTGTATACCAGGACTATGTGGATTTATGTGACAAGAAGAACGCTGACCAGCTTCCTCCTCACGTCCATATGATTGTCCAATTGAATTATTGCCTGGAGCGGAGATACCTTTTGGTAAGATCTACCCCCTGGCGGGGCCCGAGCTAAAGGCTTTAAAGGATTACATAGACGAAAATCTAGCCAAGGGCTTCATACACCCCTCTTCATCTCCTGCAGGTGCACCCATCTTCTTTGTAAAGAAGAAAGATGGATCTCTGAGACCATGCGTAGACTATAGGGAACTCAATAAGGTTACTATTAGAAACCGTTATCCATTGCCTTTAATCCCTGAGTTATTGGAGAGAGTGCGACATGCCAAAATTTTCTCTAAACTAGATCTTCGTGGGGCCTATAACTTAGTCCGTATTAGACCTGGGGATGAATGGAAGACTGCATTCAGGTCACGCTATGGACACTTTGAATATCTAGTTATGCCTTTTGGTCTGAGTACCGCCCCAGCCACTTTCCAACACTTGGTGAATGACATCTTCAGGGATCTCCTAGATACTTTCGTGGTAATTTATTTGGATGATATTCTAATTTTTTCTAACTCCACAGAGGAACATCATGGACATGTGAGAATGGTCTTGGAACGTCTAAGACAAAATCATCTTTACATCAAACTTGAAAAGTGTGAATTCCATAGGACCGAAATTCAATTTCTGGGGTATGTACTGTCTACACAAGGAATTAGTATGGATGGAAGCAAAACCCAAGCCATCAAGGATTGGCCAAGTCCTAGAAATGTGAAGGAGGTACAGCGCTTCATCGGGTTTGCCAACTTCTATAGACGTTTCATTAGAAATTTCTCTGAGGTAGTGTCACCTATCACCCAACTTACCCGGAAAGAGTCTAGGTTCTCCTGGACTCCCCAAGCCCAGGAAGCATTTTCCCGTCTAAAAGATAAATTTACCACTGCACCTATCCTAGTACATCCCAACCCCGAGCTTGCCTTCATAATAGAGGTGGATGCTTCAGACTGTGCCGTTGGAGCTATACTCTCTCAGAGAACAGGTGAGAAGAATGTCTTGCATCCTGTGCCTTCTTTTCCCAGCAGTTGTCTTCGGCTGAGAGGAACTACGATGTGGGCAATAGAGAGTTGTTGGCCATTATTGCCGCCTTCAAAGAATGGAGACACCTTCTTCAGGGAGCTGCACAGCAAATAGTCGTCCTGACAGACCATCGTAACCTTGAGTTTATCAGGTCGGCTAAGTGCCTGACTCCTCGCCAGGCTCGCTGGAATCTTTTCTTAAACCAATTTAATTTTATCATTTCTTATAGACCAGGATCGCGCAATGGAAAGGCTGATGCACTCTCTAGGATTTACTCAGCAGAGACACGTCCAATTACTCCTCCTAAGACTATTCTTCCTGACTCTAGATTCCTAGGAGTAATTCATAATCAAGACCTACTTAAGGACATCAAGGAAGCATACCATGCGGATTCCTTTTTGGCACAACCCCCAAGGGACGTAAGTCTTGTCTTTAAGAATGGTGTGTGGATTCAGGGACAACGCCTGTATATTCCTGAAACAGTCAGATTGAGAGTATTGCAACTCATTCACGATTCCAAGATAGCTGGGCATAGAGGAATTCTAAAGACACAGGAATTTCTCTCTCGTTTCTTTTGGTGGCCCACTTGCAGGAAGGATGTTTTAAACTATGTCACTTCATGTGAAGTCTGTGCAAGATGCAAAACACCTCGCTCCTCACCAACTGGTCTGTTACAGCCTCTTCCCACCCCGTCCCGCCCGTGGGGATCCATTTCTATGGACTTCATTGTGGAGTTACCAACCTCTCAAGGGAAGAACACCATTCTAGTGGTGGTTGACCGTCTAACAAAGGCAGCTCATTTTATCCCTTGTGTCGGCTTACCCACTGCAAAACAGACATCAGATTTGATGATTAAAGATGTGTTTCGCTTGCATGGAGTACCGGATGAGGTTATTTCGGATCGAGGGGTGCAATTCACTTCTAGGTTTTGGCAAAATTTCTGTGCAGCATTGGACATTAAAGTAAACCTTTCTTCTGCTTTTCATCCTCAGACTAATGGACAGACCGAACGAACCAATCAAACCCTGGAGCAGTATCTCCGCTGCTTTATCTGCCACCTACAGGATGATTGGGTGGATCTACTTCCATTAGCTGAGTTCTCGTATAACAACTCTCAGAGTGCCTCCACTAAACAGTCTCCTTTTTACTCTAATCTAGGTTATCATCCTAACATTCTACCACGATTTCCCATAGAAACGCCTTTACCAGCAGTGGCTGAAAGAATCACGTCTTTACAGAAGAATATGGATCTTCTAAAGGAGAATCTGGAATCGGCTCAGGAAAGGTACAAGAAAGCAGCAGATAAATTTCGTAAACCTGCACCAGCTTTCAAGGTAGGAGACTTGGTCTGGCTGTCAACCAGAAATCTTAAGTTAAGGATTCCATCGTCTAAGTTGGGACATAAGTACATTGGACCCTATAAAATCAGTAAAATTATAAGTGCCGTTGCTTGTCGTCTTCAACTGCCCAGAACTATGAGAATTCACCCTGTCTTTCATGTATCCCTACTAAAGGCTGCGACACCCAATACGTTTCCTGGACGTTCTTCTCCTTGCCCTGACCCAGTGCTGGTCGATGGTCAGGAAGAATTTGTGGTGGAAAGGATTTTAGATTCCAGGTTGTATAGAAATCAGTTACAATATCTGATTAAATGGCAGGGCTACCCAGTGGAGGACAACTCATGGGAACCAGTCAATAACGTTAATGCTCCTCGCTTGCTCCGTCAGTTTCATCAGAGGTACCCACACAAGCCTGGTCTGAGGTCATCCGGAGGTTGTCCCTAAGGGGGAGTAATGTAAGGTTCTGTGTACATGTTCCTGAAACTCAGTTTTCCGTCAGCCATTTTACTTTCTGTCTTGCTGCAGCTATCTTGCCCTCAGTCAAAATGGAGTTTCCAGCTTGCATGTTCCCGCCCTGATTCTCTCCTTTTGCTTCTTAAGCAGCCACAGCTGAGCAATCAGTGCTTCAGAATCTAGCCTGCAGTGAACCTGTGACCTGACTCCTAAAGCCTTGGACCTTGTACTCCAGCTATTCCTACTGAGGAACTCGGGAACACTTGTGGACTCTGAACCCTGCTCTTTGAAAGACCCACGTTTGCATGGACTTACGGTAACAGAGAAGAAGATCCTGAATCTGTATTGGAGAGTGATTGCTGAGCTTGGATTACTCTGGCCTGCTGTGTCTCCTGTTTCTGTGTCTGCAAACTGTGTGACTATTTCTGCCAACTTGTATGAAGTAATACAGGACTTTTCTATATCAAACCTGTGACTCCTGTGTTTTCATCGCACCCAAGCACAAGACGCTATATGAACTGTACCACATACATTACAGCTTTCTATGGGAGAAATCAAAGCAGCTCCTCTCCTCCCCCAGCTTAAAGGGGGCAAAAGTTACAGATAGAGCAAACAGAGGGGAAAATGGGTGAGAAGGCAGGATACAAGTCATGGGCAGAAGTGGAGATATTCCTCCTGTGCACACAGGACAGACATGCTGAACACTTGCAGTTACCAGAACCTTGTGCAGCTGGACAGTGAACACATTTTACATACACGAGGCTGATGTGTAAAGGTGATCAGACAGGCGCATGCCGAGATGTCTCGTGCACTAGCATGGACTGTTCATCAATATCTGATTGGTTGGGGTGTGACACCCAGATGTCCTGAGTTGCAGAGCTGCACAGCTCCATCAATGGGATAGTGGCCGCAGCCAGGTGCTGCACATCCGCCCCTTAGGCCGGTTTCAGACGTCCTGATATTTGTGGTGCCGGAAAAAACGGTACCGAAGATATCAGTGTCCGTGTGTACTAAGTGCGGCACACGTGTGCCGCATCAGGACCAGACGGACGGTCGCCGGGGAAGAAGTGGCTACTGTAAGCGCTGTCCCCCGGCGGCTGGTGCTGAAGCCGGCTGTTATTCTGCCTGCGAGCAGAGGAGAACGATGAGCGGTATATTAAAGTCCTAACGACAGCAGGTGACGGATGATGGGGTAACAGTCCCAAAAGCCCTCACCGGCTGTCGTTTGGACTTTAATATACCGCTCATCGTTCTCCTCTGCTCGCAGGCAGGCAGGGGACAATGACAGCCGACTTCAGTACCAGCCGCCAGGGAATAGCGCTTACAGTAGCCGCTCCTTCCCTGGCGGCCGTCCATGCACATGGAGGGCAGTATGCACTGTTCTCCGTGTGCACTGTTCTCCGTGTGCACTGTTCTCCGTGTGCACATTTTGCGGACTGTGCTGCCAGTAAAAAACGGACATGTCAGCATGTTTTGCACGTGGACACACGGTACAGGAAAACACGCTGACATGTGCATAGACCCATGCATGTGAAACCGGCCTTATACAGTATCAAGCTGCTATGCAGTTAATGGATCTCTGAAGCTCAGCACAAGGCCGCCAGAAGCAGGAGCAGCGGATCGCTGGGGGTGCCAGGTGTCGCATCACCACCAATCAGATACTGATGACCAATTCTAAGGGTAATCCATCACTATAAAAGTCCCAGACAACCCCTTTAAATGACGTATTCGCCTCGCTCAGCTCTCCGACGACTTCTCAGCTTTTCAGGAGGGAGATGCTTCGGGCAAAGCTTCAAGAAAGTTTATTTTCCTGAAACATCTTTTGAAACTTTTTTTCTTTGAGCCTTTTCCACTGTTTTTAACGTCTTTTTTTTGCCATTTTTTGGCCAATTTTTAAACTCCATTCAACAATGAAGAAAAACTCTGGAAATGCGTAAAAAGTTGCCCAGTATCTTTGGAGCCTTCCCATTAACCTGCAGAGTAAGGAGCGTCTTCAGGAAGGAAAATGCCTGCGGAACGGAGAGGTCACTTCTTTTAGCCTCTTGGCATCTTTGGAAACCTGAAGCGGTGAGAAGCCGCCCAGAAGCCTGACCATGTGAACAGCGCGGCGTTCTTGTAATCGCTCGTTAGTGCCTGTTTAGACGAGGCTGAAGTTGGTTTCTTATTCAGCAATTTTTTCTTTTCTGTTTTTTTATAGGTTTAACAGCAAAAAATACACATCACAATAATAACATATACTGCAGCGAGGAGCCAGAGGGGAAGACACTGAACAGCTACAAAAACTATAAAACTGGCACAAAAATGGGCATCAAAGTGGGCACCGAAGGGCATTATGCAAGATTAAATGACTTTGGGCCACTGATATAACACTGCAGACGTATAGAACAGGGAGCCCCGCATCAAACCCAGGTCCCTCCTGCCCGGCCCAAATGGGTTCTGGGCATCAGAACTGGCATCAAAGTGGGCAAACAGCCGATTTTCACAGGTTTGAATAAGTAACTGATGTTTTTAGGGGTTAAATGACTTTGGGCCACTGATCTCACACTAAGTATACACAGATAGTGATGCCCTTCATCAAACCCAGGTTCCTCCTGACCGGCCCAAATGGGTTCTGGGCATCAGAACTGGCATCAAAGTGGGCAAACAGCCGATTTTCACAGGTTTGAATAAGTAACTGATGTTTTTAGGGGTTAAATGACTTTGGGCCACTGATCTCACACTAAGTATACACAGATAGTGATGCCCTTCATCAAACCAGGTTCCTCCTGACCGGCCCAAATGGGTTCTGGGCATCAGAACTGGCATCAAAGTGGGCAAACAGCCGATTTTCACAGGTTTGAATAAGTAACTAATGTTTTTAGGGGTTTAAATGACTTTGGGCCACTGATCTCACACTAAGAATACCCAGATAGTGATGCCCTGCATCAAACCCAGGTTCCTCCTGACCGGCCGAAATGGGTTCTGGGCATCAGAACTGGCATCAAAGTGGGCAAACAGCCGATTTTCACAGGTTTGAATAAGTAACTAATGTTTTTAGGGGTTAAATGACTTTGGGCCACTGATCTCACACTAAGTATACCCAGATAGTGATGCCCTGCATCAAACCCAGGTCCCTCCTGCCTGGCCCAAATGGGTTCTGGGCATCAGAACTGGCATCAAAGTGGGCAAACAGCTGATTTTCACAGGTCTGAATAAGTAATGTTTTTAAGGGGTTAAATGACTTTGGGCCACTGATCTCACACTAAGTATACACAGATAGTGATGCCCCGCATCAAACCCAGGTCCCTCCTGCCCGGCCCAAATGGGTTCTGGGCATCAGAACTGGCATCAAAGTGGGCAAACAGCTGATTTTCACAGGTCTGAATAAGTAACTAATGTTTTTAAGGGGTTAAATGACTTTGGGCCACTGATCTCACACTTAGAGTACACAGATAGTGATGCCCCGCATCAAACCCAGGTCCCTCCTGCCGGCCCAAATAGGTTCTAGGCATCAGAACTGGCATCAAAGTGGGCAAACAGCTGATTTTCACAGGTCTGAATAAGTAACTAATGTTTTTAAAGGGTTAAATGACTTTGGGCCACTGATCTCACACTAAGTATACACAGATAGTGATGCCCTGCATCAAACCCAGGTCCCTCCTGCCGGCCCAAATGGGTTCTGGGCATCAGAACTGGCATCAAAGTGGGCAAACAGCTGATTTTCACAGGTCTGAATAAGTAACTAATGTTTTTAAGGGGTTAAATGACTTTGGGCCACTGATCTCACACTAAGTATACACAGATAGTGATGCCCCGCATCAAACCCAGGTCCCTCCTGACCGCCGAAATGGGTTCTGGGCATCAGAACTGGCATCAAAGTGGGCAAACAGCCGATTTTCACAGGTTTGAATAAGTAACTAATGTTTTTAGGGGTTTAAATGACTTTGGGCCACTGATCTCACACTAAGTATACCCAGATAGTGATGCCCTGCATCAAACCCAGGTCCCTCCTGCCCGGCCCAAATGGGTTCTGGGCATCAGAACTGGCATCAAAGTGGGCAAACAGCTGATTTTCACAGGTCTGAATAAGTAACTAATGTTTTTAGGGGTTAAATGACTTTGGGCCACTGATCTCACACTAAGAATATACAGATAGTGATGCCCCGCATCAAACCCAGGTTCCTCCTGACCGGCCCAAATGGGTTCTGGGCATCAGAACTGGCATCAAAGTGGGCAAACAGCCGATTTTCACAGGTTTGAATAAGTAACTAATGTTTTTAGGGGTTAAATGACTTTGGGCCACTGATCTCACACTAAGTATACCCAGATAGTGATGCCCTGCATCAAACACAGGTCCCTCCTGCCCGGCCCAAATGGGTTCTGGGCATCAGAACTGGCATCAAAGTGGGCAAACAGCTGATTTTCACAGGTTTGAATAAGTAACTAATGTTTTTAGGGGTTAAATGACTTTGGGCCACTGATCTCACACTAAGAATATACAGATAGTGAAGCCCTGCATCAAACCCAGGTCCCTCCTGACCGACCGAAATGGGTTCTGGGCATCAGAACTGGCATCAAAGTGGGCAAACAGCTGATTTTCACAGGTCTGAATAAGTAACTAATGTTTTTAAGGGGTTAAATGACTTTGGGCCACTGATCTCACACTAAGTATACACAGATAGTGATGCCCTGCATCAAACCCAGGTCCCTCCTGCCCGGCCCAAATGGGTTCTGGGCATCAGAACTGGCATCAAAGTGGGCAAACAGCTGATTTTCACAGGTCTGAATAAGTAACTAATGTTTTTAAGGGGTTAAATGACTTTGGGCCACTGATCTCACACTAAGTATACACAGATAGTGATGCCCCGCATCAAACCCAGGTCCCTCCTGACCGACCGAAATGGGTTCTGGGCATCAGAACTGGCATCAAAGTGGGCAAACAGCTGATTTTCACAGGTCTGAATAAGTAACTAATGTTTTTAAGGGGTTAAATGACTTTGGGCCACTGATCTCACACTAAGTATACACAGATAGTGATGCCCTGCATCAAACCCAGGTCCCTCCTGCCCGGCCCAAATGGGTTCTGGGCATCAGAACTGGCATCAAAGTGGGCAAACAGCTGATTTTCACAGGTCTGAATAAGTAACTAATGTTTTTAAGGGGTTAAATGACTTTGGGCCACTGATCTCACACTAAGTATACACAGATAGTGATGCCCTGCATCAAACCCAGGTTCCTCCTGACCGGCCCAAATGGGTTCTGGCATCAGAACTGGCATCAAAGTGGGCAAACAGCGATTTTCACAGGTTTGAATAAGTAACTAATGTTTTTAGGGGTTAAATGACTTTGGGCCACTGATCTCACACTAAGTATACACAGATAGTGATGCCCTGCATCAAACCCAGGTCCCTCCTGCCCGGCCCAAATGGGTTCTGGGCATCAGAACTGGCATCAAAGTGGGCAAACAGCGATTTTCACAGGTTTGAATAAGTAACTAATGTTTTTAGGGGTTAAATGACTTTGGGCCACTGATCTCACACTAAGTATACACAGATAGTGATGCCCTGCATCAAACCCAGGTCCCTCCTGCCCGGCCCAAATGGGTTCTGGGCATCAGAACTGGCATCAAAGTGGGCAAACAGCTGATTTTCACAGGTCTGAATAAGTAACTAATGTTTTAGGGGTTAAATGACTTTGGGCCACTGATCTCACACTAAGTATACCAGATAGTGATGCCCTGCATCAAACCCAGGTCCCTCCTGCCCGGCCCAAATGGGTTCTGGGCATCAGAACTGGCATCAAAGTGGGCAAACAGCTGATTTTCACAGGTCTGAATAAGTAACTAATGTTTTTAGGGGTTAAATGACTTTGGGCCACTGATCTCACACTAAGTATACACAGATAGTGATGCCCTGCATCAAACCCAGGTTCCTCCTGACCGGCCCAAATGGTTCTAGGCATCAGAACTGGCATCAAAGTGGGCAAACAGCTGATTTTCACAGGTCTGAATAAGTAACTAATGTTTTTAAAGGGTTAAATGACTTTGGGCCACTGATCTCACACTAAGTATACACAGATAGTGATGCCCTGCATCAAACCCAGGTCCCTCCTGCCTGGCCCAAATGGGTTCTGGGCATCAGAACTGGCATCAAAGTGGGCAAACAGCTGATTTTCACAGGTCTGAATAAGTAACTAATGTTTTTAAGGGGTTAAATGACTTTGGGCCACTGATCTCACACTAAGTATACACAGATAGTGATGCCCTGCATCAAACCCAGGTTCCTCCTGACCGACCGAAATGGGTTCTGGGCATCAGAACTGGCATCAAAGTGGGCAAACAGCCGATTTTCACAGGTTTGAATAAGTAACTAATGTTTTTAGGGGTTAAATGACTTTGGGCCACTGATCTCACACTAAGTATACACAGATAGTGATGCCCTGCATCAAACCCAGGTCCCTCCTGCCGGTCCAAATGGGTTCTGGGCATCAGAACTGGCATCAAAGTGGGCAAACAGCTGATTTTCACAGGTCTGAATAAGTAACTAATGTTTTTAGGGGTTAAATGACTTTGGGCCACTGATCTCACACTAAGAATATACAGATAGTGATGCCCCGCATCAAACCCAGGTTCCTCCTGACCGGCCCAAATGGGTTCTGGGCATCAGAACTGGCATCAAAGTGGGCAAACAGCTGATTTTCACAGGTTTGAATAAGTAACTAATGTTTTTAGGGTTAAATGACTTTGGGCCACTGATCTCACACTAAGAATATACAGATAGTGATGCCCCGCATCAAACCCAGGTTCCTCCTGACCGGCCCAAATGGGTTCTGGGCATCAGAACTGGCATCAAAGTGGGCAAACAGCTGATTTTCACAGGTCTGAATAAGTAACTAATGTTTTTAGGGGTTAAATGACTTTGGGCCACTGATCTCACACTAAGAATATACAGATAGTGATGCCCCGCATCAAACCCAGGTTCCTCCTGACCGGCCCAAATGGGTTCTGGGCATCAGAACTGGCATCAAAGTGGGCAAACAGCTGATTTTCACAGGTTTGAATAAGTAACTAATGTTTTTAGGGTTTAAATGACTTTGGGCCACTGATCTCAC
This sequence comes from Oophaga sylvatica, assembly GCA_033576555.1. Taxonomy (NCBI): domain Eukaryota; kingdom Metazoa; phylum Chordata; class Amphibia; order Anura; family Dendrobatidae; genus Oophaga; species Oophaga sylvatica. Next base: position 32,476 of record JARQOD010008828.1, read on the forward strand.
ACTAAGAATATACAGATAGTGAAGCCCTGCATCAAACCCAGGTCCCTCCTGACCGACCGAAATGGGTTCTGGGCATCAGAACTGGCATCAAAGTGGGCAAACAGCTGATTTTCACAGGTCTGAATAAGTAACTAATGTTTTTAAGGGGTTAAATGACTTTGGGCCACTGATCTCACACTAAGTATACACAGATAGTGATGCCCTGCATCAAACCCAGGTCCCTCCTGCCTGGCCCAAATGGGTTCTGGGCATCAGAATTGGCATCAAAGTGGGCAAACAGCTGATTTTCACAGGTCTGAATAAGTAACTGTTTTTAAGGGGTTAAATGACTTTGGGCCACTGATCTCACACTAAGTATACACAGATAGTGATGCCCTGCATCAAACCCAGGTCCCTCCTGCCCGGCCCAAATGGGTTCTGGGCATCAGAACTGGCATCAAAGTGGGCAAACAGCCAATTTTCACAGGTTTGAATAAGTAACTGATGTTTTTAGGGTTAAATGACTTTGGGCCACTGATCTCACACTATGAGTACACAGATAGTGATGCCCTGCATCAAACCCAGGTCCCTCCTGCCCGGCCCAAATGGGTTCTGGGCATCAGAACTGGCATCAAAGTGGGCAAACAGCTGATTTTCACAGGTCTGAATAAGTAACTGTTTTTAAGGGTTAAATGACTTTGGGCCACTGATCTCACACTAAGTATACACAGATAGTGATGCCCCGCATCAAACCCAGGTCCCTCCTGCCCGGCCCAAATGGGTTCTGGGCATCAGAACTGGCATCAAAGTGGGCAAACAGCCAATTTTCACAGGTTTGAATAAGTAACTGATGTTTTTAGGGGTTAAATGACTTTGGGCCACTGATCTCACACTATGAGTACACAGATAGTGATGCCCTGCATCAAACCCAGGTCCCTCCTGCCCGGCCCAAATGGGTTCTGGGCATCAGAACTGGCATCAAAGTGGGCAAACAGCTGATTTTCACAGGTCTGAATAAGTAACTGTTTTTAAGGGGTTAAATGACTTTGGGCCACTGATCTCACACTAAGTATACACAGATAGTGATGCCCCGCATCAAACCCAGGTCCCTCCTGCCCGGCCCAAATGGGTTCTGGGCATCAGAACTGGCATCAAAGTGGGCAAACAGCTGATTTTCACAGGTCTGAATAAGTAACTAATGTTTTAAGGGGTTAAATGACTTTGGGCCACTGATCTCACACTAAGATACACAGATAGTGATGCCCCGAATCAAACCCAGGTCCTCCTGCCGGTCCAAATGGGTTCTGGGCATCAGAACTGGCATCAAAGTGGGCAAACAGCTGATTTTCACAGGTTTGAATAAGTAACTAATGTTTTTAGGGGTTAAATGACTTTGGGCCACTGATCTCACACTAAGAATATACAGATAGTGAAGCCCTGCATCAAACCCAGGTCCCTCCTGACCGACCGAAATGGGTTCTGGGC
>JARQOD010008829.1:0-33932 GCA_033576555.1 Oophaga sylvatica
CCCTGCTGCCAGTGTATTATCGGAGCGCGTCTTTAGTGCTGCAGGTGGTGTACTAACAGACCGTCGCATGCGACTATCCTCCGATAATGTAGACCGGCTTACTTTTCTGAAAATGAACAAGGCATGGATCTCGCCAGAATTTGTCTGTCCGTTTTCAGATTAAATAACTGGTTCGCAACGTTATCCATGTCTCCTGTTATGTTCATCTTTCTACCACCTGAACTCTACTCCCTGGGCTCCAACACTGCCAGTTGCTGCTCAGAAGTGTCGTGTCCACAGAACAAAACACAAGCTCTACTGTTAGTGGGGTTCAGTAACGCCAGCTGTTCCCTGCTGTGTCAACGGCAAGAAGTGTCCTGTTCCCGACACATGGACAGAAAAACACATGACCAACATGCTCCAAATAGGGAAGAGCCGTCACCCTGCTTGTTATGCTGAAAACATGAAATTGTGAAGTTTTGCAGGCCTAGAATGATAAATTTTTAAGAAAAATATGGACAAATAATAATTTGTCATCACAGCGCATATCTGCACATGTCTATTAGAAATGGTAACAAAAAATAAAACATAGTCTACTCTTCACATTTTTAAATTAATGCATAAAAGTACATTTCAGACTTATGAATTAATGCTTTTAAAGGAACTTTATCTGTACCTGTAAGATAATGCACTCAATGGATGTACGAATCATTACATCCTCATCATCATCATCACGAGTTTTATTTATGACAGACATTATAAAATACACATACTGATGCCAACTGTAACTTCAAACACCATATATGAAATGGCCAGCATGTAAACATGGTAATAATGTCCAATAATAAATTATTACATCTAGAAAGTGCATCATGCATACTGACAATAGGTACTTATACCTGCAAGTGCTGTTGAAACAACCACAAGAGATATAAATTAATACTGGTATATAGGTATCACAGTGCATAGTTACTCATGGACAATGTTGATGTAATACTGTATCTCAATTAAGTCAGCGTCAACCATTAGGCTTGTTAGTCTTGTACATTGTTAAAGAGGGAACGTAATTTTTTGGTTTGTCATAGGTGTAGTATTACACATTAAATTATTACTGCTGTATTTTTTTTTGCGTCCCTAGTGCGCAATAACGCAGCCTAACCTCACATTTGATAGTCAGCTAATTGCCACACGCTACCCTACCCTACGCGTGACAGTAGGAAGGTAGTGTTGACGGATAAAGCTTTGCGCAAACAGACATTCTTTTACCCTCTTCAACACTCTACAAGCAAAAAATGCATGATTTCAGCCGCAGACTTTATTGACGTACAGTATAACATCGGCATTACCCATCAGAGGCTGTCCACTGTGTGATACAGACATAGAATATACCTTTGCTATCCGTAGCCTTTGTTTCACCTACACTTGCAGGCACACACTTAAATTGTGACAAACAATGCCTAATGTTTTTTTAAATGGTTATTTTTTATTGTACATTATTGTGTCATCAATCACATTGATGAGTCCATGCTAGACATGTCATACATGCTATAGAAAGTTACGATTTTATGAACTTAAATAATTAAATTGTCTGTGACTGTCACATAAAATTTGCGATGATGATGATGAGTGACTATTACAAAATCCATTGTCTTCACTATGTTATAGTTTAACATTGCGTTCCTTAAGCATTATTCATAAAAAAAAAAATGTACTTTTATTCTTAAATTTACAACACTATATTTTGTTACCAATTTTTTGGGTGTTGTGTTGTTCCATTTATTTTTGGCATGTGCATATATGCGTTTATATTTGTATTTTCTTTATTTTTCCTTCTTGAAATTAGAAAACATGTGTATCTTTGTACCGTGTTAGCCAGTAGATAGAAAAATATTTAGACTTCAGAGTCAGCAGTGGTTCATACCTTTTTATGGATAACTGAAAAGATGGAAACAAATTGCAAGCTTTCAAGGCTACTCACGTCTCTTCATCAGGGAAAGACTAACTAAAAAAATTAAGCATCACATATTTCTATACACAACAGGACACAGGAATATTGCAATAGGTAAGACAAGTAAGTGACGTGTATCAGAACTGTCATTATCTCACAGGGATGAACATAAATATTCAAACAGTTCCTAGATAAGGATAGAAAGTTTGATTGCCCTCTCATTGGCGTATTTTTTGGGGTTTTCATGACCCTGGAAGGGCATAGACGCAGATTCCTTAATTGATATAGAATGACATAAATCCATGTGATCTATTCATTCCATCACTAACAGTGTCAAAGGTCATGATGAGCTTATATTCTGAAACCTTTGTACGTTTCTCATATTTGAAGTTATATTTTAATAACAGTAATTCCATATCCATGATGCTATGACCGGGCATACAAAAGTCTTTTGCCACAGCTAAATTCATTAATTTATCTGTGATTGTGTGGCGCTGATAATTCATCCTTGTTCTCCTTTTTGTTGCCGGTCTCCCCTCACTTGTCCCTCCCTCACTTGTCTTAGCTATTCCTGTGTCCTGTTGTGTGTAGAAATATGTGATTCTTCATTTTTGGCTTTACTCTTAGCCTGATGAAGACACCTGAGTAGTCTCGAAAGCTTTGAATTTGTTACCATATTTTCAGTTAGCCATTAAACGTTATCAACCACAGAGGACTGTCAAGTATAAATATTTTTCTATTCTTGTAATTGAAATTTATAATTTTATTGTTGTAGTAAAACTTCATTTATTCTTGTTTGAAGTACATACATTTGCAATGGCCACGTAACAAGGCAATAACTCAATATTTTATGCCTACACCCTCCTTGACCCTGGGTTACAACACCGCCAGTTGTTTCTCGGAAGTGCTGTTAGCACAGTTAACACTTGCTCCTGTGTTACTGGGGTTCAGTAATGTCAGCTGTTCCCCTGCTGTGTGAACGGCAAATAGTCCTGCTGCCTCCACCCTGTTCTCTTCTCATCCCTGGGTTACAACACCGCCAGTTGTTTCTCGGAAGTGCTGTTAGCACAGTTAACACTTGCTCCTGTGTTACTGGGGTTCAGTAATGTCAGCTGTTCCCCTGCTGTGTGAACGGCAAATAGTCCTGCTGCCTCCACCCTGTTCTCTTCTCATCCCTGGGTTACAACACCGCCAGTTGTTTCTCGGAAGTGCTGTTAGCACAGTTAACACTTGCTCCCGTGTTACTGGGGTTCAGTAATGTCAGCTGTTCCCCTGCTGTGTGAACGGCAAATAGTCCTGCTGCCTCCACCCTGTTCTCTTCTCATCCCTGGGTTACAACACCGCCAGTTGTTTCTCGGAAGTGCTGTTAGCACAGTTAACACTTGCTCCCGTGTTACTGGGGTTCAGTAATGTCAGCTGTTCCCCTGCTGTGTGAACGGCAAAAAGTCCTGCTGCCTCCACCATGTTCTGTTCTCATCCCTGGGTTACAACACCGCCAGTTGTTTCTCGGAAGTGCTGTTAGCACAGTTAACACTTGCTCCTGTGTTACTGGGGTTCAGTAATGTCAGCTGTTCCCCTGCTGTGTGAACGGCAAATAGTCCTGCTGCCTCCACCCTGTTCTCTTCTCATCCCTGGGTTACAACACCGCCAGTTGTTTCTCGGAAGTGCTGTTAGCACAGTCTACACTTGCTCCTGTGTTACTGGGGTTCAGTAATGTCAGCTGTTCCCCTGCTGTGTGAACAGCAAACAGTCCTGCTGCCTCAACTTTAATTTCCATGGGTACCTTCTGCTACCCATCCGGGTTCCAGTACCGTCAGCTGGTTCTCCGCAGTGCCTTTGGCGTAGGTGCCTCCATGTCGGTATCCGAGTTCCAGCAACGTCTGCTGGTCCTTGGTAGTGCTTTGGAGCACAGGTACCTCCTGCTTAGTAACCGTGTCCCAGTAACGTCAGCTGGTCCTCGGTTGTGCCATTGGCTCTTTTCCTTCTGCTGACCCTCCGGGTTCCAGCACAGTCAGCTGGTCCTCGTTACTTTCATTGGCTCTTGTACCTTCTGCTACTCATCCGGGTTCCAGTACCGTCAGCTGGTTCTCCGCAGTGCCTTTGGCGTAGGTGCCTCCATGTCGGTATCCGAGTTCCAGCAACGTCTGCTGGTCCTTGGTAGTGCTTTGGAGCACAGGTACCTCCTGCTTAGTAACCGTGTCCCAGTAACGTCAGCTGGTCCTCGGTTGTGCCATTGGCTCTTTTCCTTCTGCTGACCCTCCGGGTTCCAGCACAGTCAGCTGGTCCTCGTTACTTTCATTGGCTCTTGTACCTTCTGCTACTCATCCGGGTTCCAGTACCGTCAGCTGGTTCTCCGCAGTGCCTTTGGCGTAGGTGCCTCCATGTCGGTATCCGAGTTCCAGCAACGTCTGCTGGTCCTTGGTAGTGCTTTGGAGCACAGGTACCTCCTGCTTAGTAACCGTGTCCCAGTAACGTCAGCTGGTCCTCGGTTGTGCCATTGGCTCTTTTCCTTCTGCTGACCCTCCGGGTTCCAGCACAGTCAGCTGGTCCTCGTTACTTTCATTGGCTCTTGTACCTTCTGCTACTCATCCGGGTTCCAGTACCGTCAGCTGGTTCTCCGCAGTGCCTTTGGCGTAGGTGCCTCCATGTCGGTATCCGAGTTCCAGCAACGTCTGCTGGTCCTTGGTAGTGCTTTGGAGCACAGGTACCTCCTGCTTAGTAACCGTGTCCCAGTAACGTCAGCTGGTCCTCGGTTGTGCCATTGGCTCTTTTCCTTCTGCTGACCCTCCGGGTTCCAGCACAGTCAGCTGGTCCTCGTTACTTTCATTGGCTCTTGTACCTTCTGCTACTCATCCGGGTTCCAGTACCGTCAGCTGGTTCTCCGCAGTGCCTTTGGCGTAGGTGCCTCCATGTCGGTATCCGAGTTCCAGCAACGTCTGCTGGTCCTTGGTAGTGCTTTGGAGCACAGGTACCTCCTGCTTAGTAACCGTGTCCCAGTAACGTCAGCTGGTCCTCGGTTGTGCCATTGGCTCTTTTCCTTCTGCTGACCCTCCGGGTTCCAGCACAGTCAGCTGGTCCTCGTTACTTTCATTGCTCTTGTACCTTCTGCTACTCATCCGGGTTCCAGTACCGTCAGCTGGTTCTCCGCAGTGCCTTTGGCGTAGGTGCCTCCATGTCGGTATCCGAGTTCCAGCAACGTCTGCTGGTCCTTGGTAGTGCTTTGGAGCACAGGTACCTCCTGCTTAGTAACCGTGTCCCAGTAACGTCAGCTGGTCCTCGGTTGTGCCATTGGCTCTTTTCCTTCTGCTGACCCTCCGGGTTCCAGCACAGTCAGCTGGTCCTCGTTACTTCCATTGGCTTTTGTACCATCACCAACAGGACAAAGAAGGTTAAGACAAACTACAAGATACAGAACAAGAGACAGAAGAACAATAAGCAGAAGATCAAAAAGCAGAAGAACATTAAGTATAAGACCAAAATGAAGAGCAAAATATATGCTCTAAATTCTAAGCAGAAGAAGACTAAGCAGTGTATGGGGGTGAGTCCGTTCCTCCTCGTGGTGCCCCTGGAAAATGCCTGATGCTGCTGCAGGCTAAACTGAACGCGGACAAATACTGTTGTAATTAAAATCTTTCGTGACAGCAAGAACGGAAGGATGAAAATTCAGAGTTTTACAGATTACAAGTACAGGAATGTCTGTCACAAATAAGAATATGATGAAAAGGATGAATAGGAAGAAGATGAAGAAGTAGAATATGAAGAATAATAACTGTTTAATAAGAACAATATAAGTAATGTTAACAAAAAGATGAATAGCAAGAAGTTTTAGAAGATTAATAAGGTGAAGATGAAGAATAATTTGATGAGAAAGATGATGCTGCTGAAAATTATGAAGGAGAAAGTGTGTGAAAAGTTAAAAAGGTGAAGACCATGGAAGTTGTGAAACAGACATATTTGACAAAATAGAAAAAAGGTTAACAACATTGTCAATTTGTTCGTCAATCCGAACGTATTTCCTAAAAAAAAAAAAAATAATGCTATTCCATTGGATTGGGTCAAACATCTATGCCTTTAATGTCTCCTCAACCTCCCCCAATACATTCTACATTACTCTTTCTTGTTTTCCTTCATGTACAATTAACCAACAAGGCAAGAATGGGTTTTTTTTAATTTCGATATTTTGTTCCCATAGACTTACATGGGACTTCCGGTATCGGTATCGGGTATCGCCGATATTTTAGTGATATCGGCGATACCATTACGATTCCGATACTTTAGGATATCGGAAAGTATCGCTCAACTCTACTGGACCGAAGTGTTGCTACTAGAGTTGAGCGATACTTTCCGATATCCTAAAGTATCGGAATCGTAATGGTATCGCCGATATCACTAAAATATCGGCGATACCCGATACCGATACCGGAAGTCCCATGTAAGTCTATGGGAACAAAATATCGAAATTAAAAAAAACCCATTCTTGCCTTGTTGGTTAATTGTACATGAAGGAAAACAAGAAAGAGTAATGTAGAATGTATTGGGGGAGGTTGAGGAGACATTAAAGGCATAGATGTTTGACCCAATCCAATGGAATAGCATTATTTATTTTTTTTTAGGAAATACGTTCGGATTGACGAACAAATTGACAATGTTGTTAACCTTTTTTCTATTTTGTCAAATATGTCTGTTTCACAACTTCCATGGTCTTCACCTTTTTAACTTTTCACACACTTTCTCCTTCATAATTTTCAGCAGCATCATCTTTCTCATCAAATTATTCTTCATCTTCACCTTATTAATCTTCTAAAACTTCTTGCTATTCATCTTTTTGTTAACATTACTTATATTGTTCTTATTAAACAGTTATTATTCTTCATATTCTACTTCTTCATCTTCTTCCTATTCATCCTTTTCATCATATTCTTATTTGTGACAGACATTCCTGTACTTGTAATCTGTAAAACTCTGAATTTTCATCCTTCCGTTCTTGCTGTCACGAAAGATTTTAATTACAACAGTATTTGTCCGCGTTCAGTTTAGCCTGCAGCAGCATCAGGCATTTTCCAGGGGCACCACGAGGAGGAACGGACTCACCCCCATACACTGCTTAGTCTTCTTCTGCTTAGAATTTAGAGCATATATTTTGCTCTTCATTTTGGTCTTATACTTAATGTTCTTCTGCTTTTTGATCTTCTGCTTATTGTTCTTCTGTCTCTTGTTCTGTATCTTGTAGTTTGTCTTAACCTTCTTTGTCCTGTTGGTGATGGTACAAAAGCCAATGGAAGTAACGAGGACCAGCTGACTGTGCTGGAACCCGGAGGGTCAGCAGAAGGAAAAGAGCCAATGGCACAACCGAGGACCAGCTGACGTTACTGGGACACGGTTACTAAGCAGGAGGTACCTGTGCTCCAAAGCACTACCAAGGACCAGCAGACGTTGCTGGAACTCGGATACCGACATGGAGGCACCTACGCCAAAGGCACTGCGGAGAACCAGCTGACGGTACTGGAACCCGGATGAGTAGCAGAAGGTACAAGAGCCAATGAAAGTAACGAGGACCAGCTGACTGTGCTGGAACCCGGAGGGTCAGCAGAAGGAAAAGAGCCAATGGCACAACCGAGGACCAGCTGACGTTACTGGGACACGGTTACTAAGCAGGAGGTACCTGTGCTCCAAAGCACTACCAAGGACCAGCAGACGTTGCTGGAACTCGGATACCGACATGGAGGCACCTACGCCAAAGGCACTGCGGAGAACCAGCTGACGGTACTGGAACCCGGATGAGTAGCAGAAGGTACAAGAGCCAATGAAAGTAACGAGGACCAGCTGACTGTGCTGGAACCCGGAGGGTCAGCAGAAGGAAAAGAGCCAATGGCACAACCGAGGACCAGCTGACGTTACTGGGACACGGTTACTAAGCAGGAGGTACCTGTGCTCCAAAGCACTACCAAGGACCAGCAGACGTTGCTGGAACTCGGATACCGACATGGAGGCACCTACGCCAAAGGCACTGCGGAGAACCAGCTGACGGTACTGGAACCCGGATGAGTAGCAGAAGGTACAAGAGCCAATGAAAGTAACGAGGACCAGCTGACTGTGCTGGAACCCGGAGGGTCAGCAGAAGGAAAAGAGCCAATGGCACAACCGAGGACCAGCTGACGTTACTGGGACACGGTTACTAAGCAGGAGGTACCTGTGCTCCAAAGCACTACCAAGGACCAGCAGACGTTGCTGGAACTCGGATACCGACATGGAGGCACCTACGCCAAAGGCACTGCGGAGAACCAGCTGACGGTACTGGAACCCGGATGAGTAGCAGAAGGTACAAGAGCCAATGAAAGTAACGAGGACCAGCTGACTGTGCTGGAACCCGGAGGGTCAGCAGAAGGAAAAGAGCCAATGGCACAACCGAGGACCAGCTGACGTTACTGGGACACGGTTACTAAGCAGGAGGTACCTGTGCTCCAAAGCACTACCAAGGACCAGCAGACGTTGCTGGAACTCGGATACCGACATGGAGGCACCTACGCCAAAGGCACTGCGGAGAACCAGCTGACGGTACTGGAACCCGGATGAGTAGCAGAAGGTACAAGAGCCAATGAAAGTAACGAGGACCAGCTGACTGTGCTGGAACCCGGAGGGTCAGCAGAAGGAAAAGAGCCAATGGCACAACCGAGGACCAGCTGACGTTACTGGGACACGGTTACTAAGCAGGAGGTACCTGTGCTCCAAAGCACTACCAAGGACCAGCAGACGTTGCTGGAACTCGGATACCGACATGGAGGCACCTACGCCAAAGGCACTGCGGAGAACCAGCTGACGGTACTGGAACCCGGATGGGTAGCAGAAGGTACCCATGGAAATTAAAGTTGAGGCAGCAGGACTGTTTGCTGTTCACACAGCAGGGGAACAGCTGACATTACTGAACCCCAGTAACACAGGAGCAAGTGTAGACTGTGCTAACAGCACTTCCGAGAAACAACTGGCGGTGTTGTAACCCAGGGATGAGAAGAGAACAGGGTGGAGGCAGCAGGACTATTTGCCGTTCACACAGCAGGGGAACAGCTGACATTACTGAACCCCAGTAACACAGGAGCAAGTGTTAACTGTGCTAACAGCACTTCCGAGAAACAACTGGCGGTGTTGTAACCCAGGGATGAGAACAGAACATGGTGGAGGCAGCAGGACTTTTTGCCGTTCACACAGCAGGGGAACAGCTGACATTACTGAACCCCAGTAACACGGGAGCAAGTGTTAACTGTGCTAACAGCACTTCCGAGAAACAACTGGCGGTGTTGTAACCCAGGGATGAGAAGAGAACAGGGTGGAGGCAGCAGGACTATTTGCCGTTCACACAGCAGGGGAACAGCTGACATTACTGAACCCCAGTAACACGGGAGCAAGTGTTAACTGTGCTAACAGCACTTCCGAGAAACAACTGGCGGTGTTGTAACCCAGGGATGAGAAGAGAACAGGGTGGAGGCAGCAGGACTATTTGCCGTTCACACAGCAGGGGAACAGCTGACATTACTGAACCCCAGTAACACAGGAGCAAGTGTTAACTGTGCTAACAGCACTTCCGAGAAACAACTGGCGGTGTTGTAACCCAGGGATGAGAAGAGAACAGGGTGGAGGCAGCAGGACTATTTGCCGTTCACACAGCAGGGGAACAGCTGACATTACTGAACCCCAGTAACACAGGAGCAAGTGTTAACTGTGCTAACAGCACTTCCGAGAAACAACTGGCGGTGTTGTAACCCAGGGTCAAGGAGGGTGTAGGCATAAAATATTGAGTTATTGCCTTGTTACGTGGCCATTGCAAATGTATGTACTTCAAACAAGAATAAATGAAGTTTTACTACAACAATAAAATTATAAATTTCAATTACAAGAATAGAAAAATATTTATACTTGACAGTCCTCTGTGGTTGATAACGTTTAATGGCTAACTGAAAATATGGTAACAAATTCAAAGCTTTCGAGACTACTCAGGTGTCTTCATCAGGCTAAGAGTAAAGCCAAAAATGAAGAATCACATATTTCTACACACAACAGGACACAGGAATAGCTAAGACAAGTGAGGAGGGACAAGTGAGGGGAGACCGGCAACAAAAAGGAGAACAAGGATGAATTATCAGCGCCACACAATCACAGATAAATTAATGAATTTAGCTGTGGCAAAAGACTTTTGTATGCCCGGTCATAGCATCATGGATATGGAATTACTGTTATTAAAATATAACTTCAAATATGAGAAACGTACAAAGGTTTCAGAATATAAGCTCATCATGACCTTTGACACTGTTAGTGATGGAATGAATAGATCACATGGATTTATGTCATTCTATATCAATTAAGGAATCTGCGTCTATGCCCTTCCAGGGTCATGAAAACCCCAAAAAATACGCCAATGAGAGGGCAATCAAACTTTCTATCCTTATCTAGGAACTGTTTGAATATTTATGTTCATCCCTGTGAGATAATGACAGTTCTGATACACGTCACTTACTTGTCTTACCTATTGCAATATTCCTGTGTCCTGTTGTGTATAGAAATATGTGATGCTTAATTTTTTTAGTTAGTCTTTCCCTGATGAAGAGACGTGAGTAGCCTTGAAAGCTTGCAATTTGTTTCCATCTTTTCAGTTATCCATAAAAAGGTATGAACCACTGCTGACTCTGAAGTCTAAATATTTTTCTATCTACTGGCTAACACGGTACAAAGATACACATGTTTTCTAATTTCAAGAAGGAAAAATAAAGAAAATACAAATATAAACGCATATATGCACATGCCAAAAATAAATGGAACAACACAACACCCAAAAAATTGGTAACAAAATATAGTGTTGTAAATTTAAGAATAAAAGTACATTTTTTTTTTTATGAATAATGCTTAAGGAACGCAATGTTAAACTATAACATAGTGAAGACAATGGATTTTGTAATAGTCACTCATCATCATCATCGCAAATTTTATGTGACAGTCACAGACAATTTAATTATTTAAGTTCATAAAATCGTAACTTTCTATAGCATGTATGACATGTCCAGCATGGACTCATCAATGTGATTGATGACACAATAATGTACAATAAAAAATAACCATTTAAAAAAACATTAGGCATTGTTTGTCACAATTTAAGTGTGTGCCTGCAAGTGTAGGTGAAACAAAGGCTACGGATAGCAAAGGTATATTCTATGTCTGTATCACACAGTGGACAGCCTCTGATGGGTAATGCCGATGTTATACTGTACGTCAATAAAGTCTGCGGCTGAAATCATGCATTTTTTGCTTGTAGAGTGTTGAAGAGGGTAAAAGAATGTCTGTTTGCGCAAAGCTTTATCCGTCAACACTACCTTCCTACTGTCACGCGTAGGGTAGGGTAGCGTGTGGCAATTAGCTGACTATCAAATGTGAGGTTAGGCTGCGTTATTGCGCACTAGGGACGCAAAAAAAAATACAGCAGTAATAATTTAATGTGTAATACTACACCTATGACAAACCAAAAAATTACGTTCCCTCTTTAACAATGTACAAGACTAACAAGCCTAATGGTTGACGCTGACTTAATTGAGATACAGTATTACATCAACATTGTCCATGAGTAACTATGCACTGTGATACCTATATACCAGTATTAATTTATATCTCTTGTGGTTGTTTCAACAGCACTTGCAGGTATAAGTACCTATTGTCAGTATGCATGATGCACTTTCTAGATGTAATAATTTATTATTGGACATTATTACCATGTTTACATGCTGGCCATTTCATATATGGTGTTTGAAGTTACAGTTGGCATCAGTATGTGTATTTTATAATGTCTGTCATAAATAAAACTCGTGATGATGATGATGAGGATGTAATGATTCGTACATCCATTGAGTGCATTATCTTACAGGTACAGATAAAGTTCCTTTAAAAGCATTAATTCATAAGTCTGAAATGTACTTTTATGCATTAATTTAAAAATGTGAAGAGTAGACTATGTTTTATTTTTTGTTACCATTTCTAATAGACATGTGCAGATATGCGCTGTGATGACAAATTATTATTTGTCCATATTTTTCTTAAAAATTTATCATTCTAGGCCTGCAAAACTTCACAATTTCATGTTTTCAGCATAACAAGCAGGGTGACGGCTCTTCCCTATTTGGAGCATGTTGGTCATGTGTTTTTCTGTCCATGTGTCGGGAACAGGACACTTCTTGCCGTTGACACAGCAGGGGAACAGCTGGCGTTACTGAACCCCACTAACAGTAGAGCTTGTGTTTTGTTCTGTGGACACGACACTTCTGAGCAGCAACTGGCAGTGTTGGAGCCCAGGGAGTAGAGTTCAGGTGGTAGAAAGATGAACATAACAGGAGACATGGATAACGTTGCGAACCAGTTATTTAATCTGAAAACGGACAGACAAATTCTGGCGAGATCCATGCCTTGTTCATTTTCAGAAAAGTAAGCCGGTCTACATTATCGGAGGATAGTCGCATGCGACGGTCTGTTAGTACACCACCTGCAGCACTAAAGACGCGCTCCGATAATACACTGGCAGCAGGGCAAGCCAGCACCTCCAATGCATACTGGCTAAGCTCTGGCCATGTATCCAGCTTAGAGACCCAAAACTTGAATGGGGAAGAGCCATCTGGGAGTACACTGAGAGGCAAAGCCAAGTAGTCTGTCACCATCTGACGGATACGTTGCCTCCCGCTGACTGGAGCCCTCTCGGATGGTGTAGACATTTGTGGCGCTGCCACAAAACTTTGCCACATTTTGAACATACTGGTCTTTCCCTGTGCAGAGGCACTGCGTGTGCTCCCTCTTGTTGCAGAGCTCTCTACACTGCCTCGACGCACAGAGCTGCTTTGTAAAGCAGTAGCAGCAGCAGTGCTCTCGGCAGTAAGGTAGAACATTAGGGATTGCACCAGTGTGTCTTGGTACTCCCGCATTTTACGCTCCCGGTTCAACGGTGTGATGAGGCTTTTGACGTTGTCCCGGTAGCGAGGGTCTAGGAGGGTGTACACCCAATAATCAGACGTCGTGAGAATGTGGGCGATGCGGCGGTCGTTTCTTAGGCACTGCAGCATGAAATCAACCATGTGCTGCAGACTCCCAACTGGCAAAGAAACGCTGTCCTCTGCAAGAGGCGTTATCTCTGCCTGCTCTGCATCACCCCACCCTCGCTCTACATACTGACTAGAGCGTTGTGTACCTCCCTCTGGAGCGATGTCTTCCTCCTCCATTGACTCCTCCTCCTCATCCTCCTCACAAAGTGAGCCCTGCCCAGCCCTTTGTGAGGAACCACGTTGCGCTGACTTTCCAGAAGGTGATGGAATTTGTGACTCCTCATCCTCCACCTCTTCCAAAACCTCATCCCTTATTGCTTGCAGTGTTTTTTGAAGCAGGCAGATAAGGGGGACAGTCAGGCTGACTAGTGCATCATCTGCACTCGCCATCCGCGTTGACTCATCAAACGCACGCAAAACGTGGCACATGTCCTTCATAGTGGCCCACTCATTAATGGTGAAGTGTGGACGGCGCAAATTGCGTGTTGATTGCGCCTGATGCAGCTGATACTCCATAACTGCTGGCTGCTGCTCACACAACCGCTCCAACATATGTAACGTTGAATTCCACCTGGTGGATACGTCACATATGATGCGATGTTCAGGAAGGCGCAATCTGCGTTGCAGAGCTGCAATACGCGATCTGGCCATGCTGGAACGTCGCAAGTGAGCGCACTCTAGGCGGACCTTGTGCAGCAGTGCATCAAGATCCGGATAGTCCCTCAAAAAACTCTGCACGACCAAGTTGAGCACATGTGCCAGACATGGTATGTGAGTGAGGTTGCCAAGGCCCAGAGCTGCCACCAGATTTCGGCCATTGTCACACACTACCAAACCTGGCTGGAGATTCGCTGGCAAAAACCACACGTCGCTCTCCTGCTTGATGGCATTCCAGACCTCCTGCGCTGTGTGGCTTCAATTCCCCATGGGAATTAATTTCAGAACGGCCTGTTGCCGTTTGGCCACGGCTGTGCTCATATCGGTCGCATCAGGTAAGCGTCCACGGGTCCATGTGGAGGTAGACCGTGACGGCTCCTGCAGCGATGATTCTGAGGAACTGGAGTAGGAGGAGGAGTCAATGTGGACAGACTTGATTCCGGCAATCCTTGGAGTTGGCAGAACACGTACAGCGCCACTCGCAAGATCTGTACCCGGCTCCACAACATTCACCCAATGGGCAGTGAGTGAAAGGTATCGTCCCTGGCCATGGGTACTGGTCCACGCATCGGTGGTCAGGTGGACCTTGCTACTGACGGCGTTTAGTAGCGCATGTTTAATTTTTGCCTCAACATGCTTTTGCAGACCAGGGACGGCTTGCCTGCTGAAATAAAATCGGCTGGGCACATTGTATTGTGGGACTGCCAATGCCATTAATTCACGGAAACTGTCAGTCTCCACCAGCCTGAATGACAGCATTTCAAGGGACAGGAGTTTTGCAATGACAGCATTCAGAGCCTGTGCTCGTGGATGGTTTGCCGAGTATGGCCGTCTTTTATCCCATGCCTGTGCTACCGATGGCTGTTTTGTGGCCTGGGTGTGTGAGGATGACAGGGAACTTGCACCTGTGGGTGGAATAACACTGTGTCTCTGGACAACAGTGACAGAGGTTCTTCCATGGCGATCCTTTGAGGAAGCCTTACCAGCTGTGTGTGAACTGGAGGAAGAGGCTCCAACAGGAGCTGAAGATGTAGGTGCTGCTGTAGGTTGGCCTACATCTCCAGTGTGTCTTTGTAACTCAACAAAGTGCTTTGACCGCACATGTTTCCACATATTTGTTGTATTAAGGTTACTGACACTTTTACCTCTTTTAATTTTTTGATTACACAGCTTGCATTTGACATAGCAAATATCATCTGCAACTGTATCAAAAAAGGACCACGCAGAGCAAGTCCTGGGAGCGCCCGGTTTGGCTGTTGTAAGAGAACTGCTCAGAACGGGTGCCAAACTGGAGGCTACAGGCAAGCGAGTCTGCAGCCTACCTCTCCCTACTGTTTGGACCGTTGGTGCAATCTCTTCCTCAGAGCTGCTCCCACCACCTTCCTGTTCCTCACGCCATGTTGGGTCTTGGACCTCATCATCTCCACCACTACCCTCTTCCAACACCTGCTGTTGTTGGGTGGTCTGGCCAGCACCATGCTCAACAGAAACTGGCAACTGAGTCTCATCATCATCAGATGCGTTCTGCGGTGTGCTGACCATCGGCACTGGCTCACCCGCCTCTTCAGATTCAGAGAGACACAGCTGTTGCGCATCACTGCATACTGCCTCTTCTTCACATTCCAGAATGCTGCTTGGCTGGGCCCCTGTTTCCAAGCCAACAGATTCTGAGAACAGAAGCAGAGACTCAGCTGGCTCCTGTACAGAGCTCTCTGACTGCCTGGGCAATTTGGCAGGCGGTGAAGAGACTGATGGTTGTTCAACAGTGCTGTGGTCCTGAGAGGAGGTGGAAGGTATTGAAGTCGATGCATTGGCTGCCATCCAACCAACAACGGCTTCAATTTGTTCTTCACGCAGCAGGGGGTACGCTGAGCTCCTACAAAAGTGCGCATAAAGGAACGCTCACGGGGAAAACTGGTGGATGCTGTGTCACTGGGTGCGGCAGCAGCCACAGAATCCCCACGTCCTCTCCCTGCTGCAAATCCACGGCCTCGACCACGACCACGTGCCTTACTCACTGACTTCTTCATCTTGGTAGATTGATAAAGAAAGTCAGAAAAGTTAAGGCCTAAGTGTGGTTATTCCTCACAGACTACAGTGAACCCTGCAGACAACTGTTCAGTATCTGTGAAAGGCCCCTTTGTGTAGTTCTATAGTGTTTGCAACCAATGTATTGTATACGGATGGAAGCGCGTCACACTAATAGATTAGATTTTTTTCCACTAAAATGGAGCAGCACCAATTAGAGAAAAATGTGAAGGATGAGGCAGTGACACACGCTCAGCAGACTACAACCGGCAGTGGTTGAAGTACAAACTGGAGCGTAATCTGCACTCACAAAATGAAAAGCTCACAGACTACAGTGAACACTGAAACACAACTATTCACTATCTGTGAAAAGCTCCTTTGTGTAGTTCTATAGTGTTTGCAACCAATGTATTGTATACGGATGGAAGCGCGTCACACTAATAGATTAGTTTTTTTTCCACTAAAATGGAGCAGCACCAATTAGAGAAAAATGTGAAGGATGAGGCAGTGACACACGCTCAGCAGACTACAACCGGCAGTGGTTGAAGTACAAACTGGAGCGTAATCTGCACTCACAAAATGAAAAGCTCACAGACTACAGTGAACACTGAAACACAACTATTCACTATCTGTGAAAAGCTCCTTTGTGTAGTTCTATAGTGTTTGCAACCAATGTATTGTATACGGATGGAAGCGCGTCACACTAATAGATTAGATTTTTTTCCACTAAAATGGAGCAGCACCAATTAGAGAAAAATGTGAAGGATGAGGCAGTGACACACGCTCAGCAGACTACAACCGGCAGTGGTTGAAGTACAAACTGGAGCGTAATCTGCACTCACAAAATGAAAAGCTCACAGACTACAGTGAACACTGAAACACAACTATTCACTATCTGTGAAAAGCTCCTTTGTGTAGTTCTATAGTGTTTGCAACCAATGTATTGTATACGGATGGAAGCGCGTCACACTAATAGATTAGATTTTTTTCCACTAAAATGGAGCAGCACCAATTAGAGAAAAATGTGAAGGATGAGGCAGTGACACACGCTCAGCAGACTACAACCGGCAGTGGTTGAAGTACAAACTGGAGCGTAATCTGCACTCACAAAATGAAAAGCTCACAGACTACAGTGAACACTGAAACACAACTATTCACTATCTGTGAAAAGCTCCTTTGTGTAGTTCTATAGTGTTTGCAACCAATGTATTGTATACGGATGGAAGCGCGTCACACTAATAGATTAGATTTTTTTCCACTAAAATGGAGCAGCACCAATTAGAGAAAAATGTGAAGGATGAGGCAGTGACACACGCTCAGCAGACTACAACCGGCAGTGGTTGAAGTACAAACTGGAGCGTAATCTGCACTCACAAAATGAAAAGCTCACAGACTACAGTGAACACTGAAACACAACTATTCACTATCTGTGAAAAGCTCCTTTGTGTAGTTCTATAGTGTTTGCAACCAATGTATTGTATACGGATGGAAGCGCGTCACACTAATAGATTAGATTTTTTTCCACTAAAATGGAGCAGCACCAATTAGAGAAAAATGTGAAGGATGAGGCAGTGACACACGCTCAGCAGACTACAACCGGCAGTGGTTGAAGAACTAACTGGAGCGTGATCTGCACTCAAAAAATCAAAACCTCACAGACTGCAGTGAACACTGAAACACAACTATTCACTATCTGTGAAAAGCTCCTTTGTGTAGTTCTATAGTGTTTGCAACCAATGTATTGTATACGGATGGAAGCGCGTCACACTAATAGATTAGATTTTTTTCCACTAAAATGGAGCAGCACCAATTAGAGAAAAATGTGAAGGATGAGGCAGTGACACACGCTCAGCAGACTACAACCGGCAGTGGTTGAAGAACTAACTGGAGCGTGATCTGCACTCAAAAAAGTAAAAAACACAGACTGAAGTGAACACTGAAACACAACTGTCCACAATCTGTGAAAAGCTCCTTTCTGTACTTCTATAGTGTTTGCAACCAATGTATTGTATACGGATGGAAGCACGTCACACTAATAGATTTGATTTTTTTCTAATATAATGGAGCTGCACCAATTCCACTAAATAAAATAAAAAAAAAAAAAAAAAAAGTGACACGTGCAGATGCCTACAAACAGCGGTGGATGCAGAGCAAACTGCAGCGTCACCTGCACTGTCACACACACACCTTGCACAGAGCTGTTAAAACAACACTGGCAAAATGAAGCTTTACACAGCGGTTGGTAAACTAGCCTGCCTCAAGCACAGTAGTACACAAAATCGCAATATCTAACTGTCCCTCAGAGTTAGCAGAGTAGCGTTCTGTCCCTTACTGAGTTCACAGCACAGTGACGCTAAAATGGCGGCGGCGCCTTTTATAGTGCATTCTGACATCATTTCAGCAGCCAATCACAGCCATGCCATTAGTTAAGATGACCGCAGCATTACAGGATGTGCCCACACTTCGTAGGATTCCTCATTGGCTGACTAAAATCACATTGCCTCTCAAAGAATTATGGGAACTTCCGATTCCGGTATACGATATGGAAAAAGTATCGGAATTAAGTATCGGAATTCCGATAACGCGAATATCGGCCGATACCCGATACTTGCGGTATCGGAATGCTCAACACTAGTCTCTGGACAATTATCTGGATGTGTAATTGGCCATGAAGACTGAAAGAACCATTTACACATCTCTGTTGCTCCAAAGAAAAGATTAAACTCCTTTGGCTGGAGTCACACACACCGTCTAAAAAATCGGACCGTTTTAGTGGGACGATTATCACAAAAAAGTTTCCTGAACATTGATCCGTCTGTCATCCGATTATCCGGGGATGATGCGATTTAGTCACATCCAACTGACATCCGACTTGAGAGATTTTGTCGATGGCTAGCAAAACCGACATATAATGGATCCAAATGAATAGTTTTAAAAACACAAAGAAAGAATAGATATATACACATGTCATTGTGACATATATATATATATATATATATATATATACACATATATATATATATTTATAGTTCATACACTTCTACATACTGTAATAGCCGCTAATTCAATTGCCGGCTTTTGTGAAATTACAGACCCGACATGAAATGACACATGGTTTACATACAGTTAACCATGTCATTTCATGTAGTTTGATATATGGTTTTCACTAACAATTACATGAGTGTATGTGTGCAAAATTTCATACATGTAGGGGTTAATTAAAGGTGTAAATTTGTTGAAAAAAAATGTGTGGGCTCCCGTGCTATTTTCTCAACCAGACAGACAAAGCCAGCGAGTGGGGGCGGATAATAATAGCCTAGGGAGGGTGCATTTATTTTTTGCCCCCCCCCCCTGGCTACTAACATCTGCCCCCAGCCTTTTCTGGGGTGGCTGGGGGCAGATGTTAGTAGCCAGGGGGAGTACAAAATAAATGCACCCTCCCTAGGCTATTATTATCTGCCCCCACTCGCTTGCTTTGTCTGTCTGGTTGAGAAAATAGAGCGGGAGCCCACGCATTTTTTTTCAACGAATTTACACCTTTAATTAACCCCTACATGTATGAAATTTTGCACACATACACTCATGTAATTGTTAGTGAAAACCATATGTCAAACTACATGAAATGACATGGTTAACTGTATGTAAACCATGTGTCATTTCATGTCGGGTCTGTAATTTCACAAAAGCCGGCAATTGAATTAGCGGCTATTACAGTATGTAGAAGTGTATGAACTATAAATATATATATATATATATATATATATGTCACAATGACATGTGTATATATATATATATATATGTATTCTATGTGTATATATATATTCTTTCAATTCTTTATTAAAGCTGTCAGTATGATTTTACAGTATAGCCGGGGATGAATTGCCGGCTTTTCTAAAGGACACCGGTGCGATTTAATCGCAAGTCACACGTGCCGTCCGTTTGTAATCCGATTTTTCATCGCACCCATAGATTGTCGACCCACGATCGGTGACAATCGCAGCATGCTGCGATTGCACTCGCATGTATAAAACGGACCACAAAAAATCTGATGGTGGGAACTGCTCCACAGATTAACATTGGTCCGACTGCAATGCGATATTTCATCGCTTTGCAGTCGTCCGATTTTGTCGCCAGTGTGACCCCGGCCTTTATCGTAGACCCTCTTATGGCCATTAACCCATAACGGCAGTTTTTTTTTCCTTGTTTCACACGGTAAGATCTGTTGTCTCTTTAGCTATTAAAATGCAAATTTAGTGGGATCGGCATCAGCGTCAGTAACGCCATGTGCACACGGTCAGTATTTGGTGAGTTTTTTACCTCAGTATTTGTAAGACAACACCAGGAGTGGGTGAAAAATACAGAAGTAGTGACGTGTTTCTATCATACTTTTCCTCCGATTGTTCCACTGTGAAACACAAACCACAGCATAAAAAAATAAATAAATCCCATCCATTTTGCTGGAACTGTAATTTTTGGTGCAGTGAAAATATGCAACATCAATATCTCATGACAAACTCATTGTGGGAACTTATCCTTATCCTTATGGCAATGTAGGACATCATGCTCTATACTTTATCAGGAGAGTCTGCATTTAGACCGGCCAACAATTGGGAATGAATATTTGTAAGGGAAAAGTCGTTGTGTGAACATACTCTTAGGCTGTGGTTCCACGGTCCGGAACCACAGCGCTTTGGACGGAGCGGAAATTCCGCTCCGTCTAAGCCCTGCCCCCTTTCTGATACGCGCTCTTTCCGGAGGTGTTCAGGACACCTCCGGAACACCTCCTGAAAGAACGCAGGGCTACATAGCCCTGTGTGAAATTCTGTTGCGGCGACGCACCATCGCCGCAACACGCGAGGACATGCTGCGGTCTGAAAAGACGCGTCGCATGTCCGTTTACGCAGGTCTCCCGCCTGCGTGTTGTTACGCATAGTGGAGACGGGATTTCTTGAAATCCCCTCCACTATGCTGTAACATCTGGACGCTGCGTGTTTGGCGCTGCGCCAGCGCACAGCGCCAAACACGCAGCGTTTACTGATCGTGGAAACTCACCCTAAGGCACACGTTGCGGTTCTGCTAAATCCACAGGTAAAATGACCTGTGTTTTACCTGCGGATTTAGTGTGGATTTACTGCAGATTTGCTGGTTTTTGTGTGGATTTTCCTGCGGTTTTACACCTATAATGGAATAGGTGTAAAACCGCTGCGGAATCCACACAAAGAATTGACATGATGCGGATTTAAATCAGTGGAAATATCCGCAGCATGTGCACAGCGTTTTTTTTTTCCCCATTCACTTTCATTGTACTGTACATGACTTGCGGATCCACAGCACAATCCGCAACGTGTGCACAGACCCTTAGACCAGAAGCCCAAAATCACCTGGCGTTGGACCTGCAGGTAGTAAGGGATCACTGCAACAACAGAATGAATTTAGCTTTCCTCTGATGTTGGATATAAAGGAGCAGCAGGTTTGTTAAGTTTAGAGGAACTTCCCTGACCCCGCTTGACTAACCTGCCTGTTTAGTCTGCTCAGCAGATACAATGACATTAACTTTAACCTACTCGAGGTAAAAAAGTGTGCCAAAGTGTGCTGCAATCACAGGTCACCAGAGTTTTCTTAAAGCATGAAACACTGTGTATCTTTTCAATGTGAGGCTAGGGCCAAAGTCACATTAGCCTACGGCATCTGAGGTGAGATCATCAGATGTGATATGCTAATGACACTCGGCTCCAGCTCTGCTGCGAGTGTGCGCCGAGTGTCTGTGCTCTGCGCTCCGATCTTCTCGCATAAGAGAATCTGAGCACGAGTGCGGAGGAGACGGAGAAATTAATTTCTCCATGTTATCTGTTGCCGGCATCTGCGGGAATCACACTGCACTCGAGTAACATCCGAGTGCGGTGCAAGGTTTCACACGCACCCATAAACTTGTGCGATCCGAAATTTCTCATGCAAATACAGCATTCTGAAGTTTTTTCAGTCTGATCTCGATCTGATCGGAGTTGAAAAAAAAAATGCAGATGAGCATACAATCATATAATAACATTGGTCTGAATGCAATCTGATTTTTTAATTGGATTTCATTCGTCCTATTTATTTGTAAGGCCGGGATCACACATGCGAGTAAGTCGTCCGACACTCGCATGTGAAATCCCAGCTCTGGCGCCGGCACTCGGGAGTGGAGCGAACGGCTGCATAGAACTACATGCAGCCGCGCGCTCCACTCCCGAGTGTCGGCGCCAGAGCTGGGATTTCACATGCGAGTGTCGGACGACTTACTCGCATGTGTGATCCCGGCCTAAGTGTGAGCGAGCCCTAAATTCACATGAGGGTATAAAAAAAAATCATCCAAGACTCATCTGGAAAAATGGACGATTTTCTTCTCACTTGTCATCCGTATGACAGCCGTTTTTATACATCAGCAGTTATTAAAATGTGGCTGCTATAAGGTTGTTCTGAATGGGATCTGATTTTTTTTTTGTTGCGCACCCATAGACTTGATAAAGCAAGACTTATCTAACATATGTAAGAAATTAGCGCATGCCGCAACTTTTTCACAATCAGATTCGGTAAGTAGGAAAAAAACCCTCTTATCTGAATCGCCCAGTTGAATAACATTGGTCCAAGTGCTGTCAGGTTTTTCACTGACCTAAAATATGGTTGTGTGAACTCTGCCTTACAGTGCAGTCTGATAGATAAGATGGAAAACACATGGGAAAAGATTGAGCGCTTTATATAGGACAGGTGGAAATGTAAAGGAGAAGTCTGGAAAGACTTCCCAGTGACAGAATCATTGCTTATACATCCTACTAAGGGCTCATTTAGGGTATGTGTCCACGGCCAGGAAACAGTCAGGGATTGCTGCGTGTTTGACGCTGTGCGTTGGCGCAGCGTCAAACACGCAGCGTCCAAATGTTACAGCATAGTGGAGGGGATTTCAAGAAATCCCGTCTCCACTATGCTTAAAAACACGCAGGTGGCAGACCTGCATTAACGGACATGCGGCGCGTCTTTTTAGACCGCAGTATGTCCTATTCCCTTGCGGCGACGCTGCGGCGCCGCAAGGGAAATAACACAGGGCTATGTAGCCCTGCGATCATTCCAGATGTGTTCCGGATGTGTTCCATGAACACAACCGGATTGACCGCACGTTCAGTAGGGGGCGGGGCTTTGGGCAGAGCGGACTTTCCGCTCCCTCCAAAGCGCTGTGGTTCCGGATCGTGGAACCACAGCCTTAGACGTCCGAGAATAGACCGCAAAGCTCTTACTGGCCATAGGGCTCCCACACTGATTGTGACAGCCAAATAAAGTACATGAAGCTGTGATGCTCCGTTTGAGAGAGCCGCAGCCAGTCCATGAATTGTGGTCGGAGATCGGACCAATTTACAAGGATGTCCATATGAGCCCTTAAGGCACTTTCACACTTAGCGATCGCACGAGCGATCACGACAACGACACAACCTGGCGAGATCGCTGGTGCGATCGCTATGTGGTCGCTAGTTAGCTTCCAAACACAAAGATCTCATCAGAGATCAGCGATCTGTATAACGACCTCTGCGGTCGTTGGGAAAACCTAGTCCCGCCTGCGACGCTGGTGAAGTCGTTCATAAAGGGTGTCACACTCAGCGATTCAGGCTCACCAGCGAGACACCAACGACCAGAAAACGGCTCAGAACGTTCATGAGCGATCAGCGACATCTCATCGGGGGCCACATCGCTGCTACATGTCACACACAGCTAAGTCGCTAACGAGATCGCTACTGCATCATAAAATCGCTGACGCTTTAGCGATCTCGTTAGCGATCTCGCTTAGTGTGACAGTACCTTAACACTACAGATCCAATGAAGACTATCTGAACTGAACGTTTTTGATAATTTATCACAAACATGCAATGAGAAAACTAATTTGGTGAACACATATGTTAGTTATATTGATCTACAAGACGATTCCCAGGAACATATAGAGTGCGGGCATAGATATAGTACTGCTTATTGATAAATACTCATTAACAAATTTTTTTTTTAGGTAGTTCCATGATACTTAGGTAAATTTACATCATGTTTTTAATGGCCCCTTTTATGGTACGGACAGGTGTATGGAATTGTATGCTTTGGAAACACATTGGAGATTCACCAGGTTCTCAAAGCTACTACGATTTACTACCACCTTGATTCAAACTCTTAGCAGAACTCTTCTTTTTATGCATACAAGCTTTCGTAATCACCATGACAGTTTTATTTTTCTCTATAAAGACTTTATCAGAACATAAAGACTGGCCCAAAGGTAGGTATAATAGGGTACTTATCTGATCATGTTTCAGCTCTTAAGAGTTTGAAATTGGGAAAATGTAGACACACAGTACTAATCGGTTTATGTGCTCCTGGTGTTCAAAATGTCCTCCATAGATCTTGCAACATTACTGTGTGATGGGGAGTGTGATGCTGAGTCACTTCTCATGGATAATACATGAGACAGGGTAGTCAAGAGGTCTGGGGTCAGATACCAAGAGAGCTCATCATAAACAGAGGGGTAAAACAAAGGTGTAGTCAGGTCTCATTCCGAGGTCAAATTCCAGAAAAGTAGCGGATCAAGACAAAGGGGCTAGACAAATGGATAGTCAAATGCAAGGTCCAAGGTCGGGGAGTAAAGGATCAGAGACAGAGCACTGGAAAACAAGGCACTCACACCACCGAGCTATAGCTACGACTGACAATAATCAGATGCTGACAGCCAGCTCAATAGTCAGATAATCACCCAGAACCAGAGACACCTGGAAGAAACCCAGCATGCCCCTGTCCTGATTGGTGTTTAGACTGTCACTCAGAATACTCACAACTCAGCACGACCCTGATACTATAGGGCGGCAGAGCTTTCATTCACTAGTTCTGGGACACAGTGAGTGTTGGAATCATGACATACTGGAACCTGTCCTGACATTATACAGTTATATACAGTAGTTATACCATGCCTGATGAAGAGAACTAAGAAGTCTGGAAAGCTTGCTTTGTAACATCATTTATTTTATTTTTGTTAGCCATTAAAAGGTATCATAACTACAATATTATTTTTTTTTTCCCACTGAGAGCAATCTTTTTTTCAACTGGCTAACACGATACCAAAACCGTTTTTTCTTTCAACTGTCCTGACATTGTGACACACAAACTGAGGTGAGCAGCAAAGTTGTCAAGATGGACTCCTTCAATTTGTCCATTATGTGAACTTTCCTTTGAAAACCTCCTTCCTTTACTACTCTACTCCTTTTACCCCACCAAAAAAGTCCATAGACGTTGAGGGGGTGAATGTGGCTACCATTCAATGCTTCCAAAAAGGTCTTGTCAAGGTTAGCTCTGAGCCATCAATGCAAAATAATGATATTCTCAGTATGGCTAACTCTTGGACACGGCGTTTTTTCGGAGTGGTCACCATTCTAAGTGCAACTCTTATCTTATTCTCCTCATTCTTGGACATCTGAGGATGTCCAGATTTCTGTGCATTAACCACTGAACCTGTTGTATCAAATTTATCACTGATACGATTGACAGACATTTTGGTGGAGCAGAGACGTAGACGTCTTGCAACGCTCAACACAACTTGGCATTTTCAGTTCTCCAATGTCTTCCAAATCCATTTTCTTTCTTCTTGTCTCCCTGCCATTGTTCTTAATATCTGCAAAATAAAAAGAAATTATACTGAACAATTAAAATAAAATACCTTGACCCTTACAGTGCTCTATAATTCATTTGGGCACTCCCTGTATAATGTGGTCTGACTGATTCCCATCTGAAATTGAAGTGCAGTCACGGTGGGCAGTTCCTCTACTTGGCATCTTTTAGAGATGGTCTCCTGGAAAAATAGCATCAGCGGTGAAGCATTTTCTGCCACAGCCACAACTGTTTTTAAATACACACCCTACCCACTTCTTACATCCCTTGATGGGTATCACCCACAACCATCCATCTGGAAGTGCTTTTTTATTGGAGGTTTCAATGGTGCCTAGGAGATGTTAACTCTTTGGGAGTCTGGGAATTGGCAAGTATAATACAGTATTAAAGGGTTATTTCCAACATTGAAAGCTATAAATTAAAGAACAGCGGGAGTCTCACTGCTGGGACCTCCACTGATTCCAAGAATGGGGCTCTGAAGATCACTATGTGAAAGGCGCGGTAGTTGATCATGTATACTGCTGATCCTTTTATTCTTATGGGAGTGCCGAAGACCAGTCAAGGCAGCGCTCAGGTATTTCCGGGGCTCCCGTTAAGAATAAATCGAGTTGACCATGCGCATGATCGATTATCAATCTATTCACATTGGCCTATTTCAGTGCCCCAGTTCTCAAGATTAGTGGGGGGTCCATGCTATCAAGAAGTTATCCCCTAACCAATAGATAAGGGATAACTTCCAAATGTGAAAATTGTCTTTAACTTAAAGTAATGGCTTCATAATAAAGTTCAGATGGGATTATCTTTTGCTAGACATCACTGTATATAATTGTGTATCCATCAAAAGATCCTTTGATATTCTGGGGGACAGTCCAACCAGCTTATTTACCCTTTTCCTTGTTATAGATGACTCTCTCAAAAACAAGAAAAAAAATCACCTTCAAACATAAGATTTTCAAGTAATATTTCTTCTTCTTCTTCTTCTTCTTCTTATTATTATTATTATTAAACGGCCTTCAGCTCGATTTCGAGCCATGGTGACTTGATGGAAGAATGCTCTGTACGAAGATCAATCTTGTGCAAGCCTAGATTGACCCACCTGAGTCGTCACTGTTATCTTGACTGTATCAAATCATCAAGTTGCTGGTCTTCCTCTCCTCGCCTTGTTCCTTCTACTTTTCTGACCATAATGTCTTTCTCCGGTGATGGCTCTCTTCATATGATGTATCTAAAGTAGGCAAGTCACAGCTTGGTGTTCCTTGCTTCCAGTGACATGTCTGGCTTTATTTGTTCAAAAACTGATTTGTTTGTTCTTCTTGCCATACATGGTCTTTCCATATATTACATTGGTGTTGAAATACTGTAGGTTAAAGGGAACCTATCAGCAGGATTGTGCACAGTAACCTACAGACACTGTCAGGTTGGCGACGTTATACTGATTAAAATAATACCTTGGTTGATAAAATCCGTCTTGTGGCTGTTGTTTAATCTTTAATTTTCAGTTTTCAATTAATGAGATTCTTGAGCTTTGGGGTGGGTCTATGGGCGGCCTATGGGAGGGTCTTGTGGTGCTCTGCTTATATATTCATCTGTATGGCTTAAGACAGGTCACCGATCCCACAGTGACCTGCCCCCTATTTTACATAATGAATATAATATGGTTAGAAAAAAAAACAAAAAAAACAATTCACATTCTGCAGGCAGACACCAGCTGCGGTGCCTGCGCTGTAGCATGATACGGGGATAATATCCATATTTTCGTTTAATTTACACATATAGTTTTGTTTAAGAAATTATTTTTTTGGCAACAAAATGGTGCCGGCTGTGCAGTAGCATCTATTGCATTTTGATAAATTGTACTGCGCAGGCGCCGGTGACATTTTGGCAGAGAAAATAAATTAGGGTCCATCAAGATGGCGCCGGTGGCGCCTACGCAGTAGCATCTATCAGAATGATGCTACTGCGCAGGTGGCGCCATCGGTGCCATCTTGATGAAGCCTAATTTATTTTTCACTGGCAAAATGGCACTGATGGTGCCGCCTGTGCATTATATTTTGCACGAACACATGGTCTGCAAAAAACATGGACATGAACATCCTCTCAGACTACAGTATAATGGGTATGCGCTCTAGTTACCCATGAAAATCACAGACAGAACACATAATGAAAGTCTGACTAGGGCCTAAAAGATCTGCAGCATAAAGCTTCGGATTTAAAATGCAGACTACAGGTGAATTTCAATAAGGATTTCTCACATTTCTTTATGCAGAGTTTGTATTGGGCATGGTAAAAACTTCTACTTTAATACGCTGCCGATTTTTTTCACTTAGAGAATCTGGAGAGAAATATTCCAGCATAAACACCCCATGATGACGTATTCTTATCTGCATGTCCCAATCCTGACGGAGCGATACAGTGTTCTCTATCAGAGAGCCGGTACAGACTCCTGTAATAACGACTCATCTCCTGGAGCAGAAAGAACCGGCTGGAAATCCAACATGCTTGACCCTTCTCCACCCCAACATCATCTGATGGGGCCAATCTGGAGAGTCCCATACACATTAGACTGTTGGCCAATCTCTCTGATATCTGTGAGTTTGCCTGACTTTAGTCGAATGTGTATTGGGGCCATAAAAGTGTAGACTTGATATCTTTGATTTTTTTTTTTTAGTTGGCGGTATTCTTTTTTTTTTTCCCCCAAAGGAAGGGCCATCTAGCTTATCTGATAGCCTTCATCATTCTATGGTTCCCTGACACATAAATGACAAACCACAATGCTAATGTGTCAATAATTGGTGCAGAAATGGCGGCATTAGTAAGGCTGTAAAACTATTAGCAGGGATGACAGATGGTGTGACAATAGTCAAGCAGGTAAAAGGGAGGTGCGGAAATACCAGACAGTCGGATAAGAGAGGGCAAAGCCAACTATAAAAGCACCCTGGTCTGTGCAAACTGTGCCGGCACAACATGTAATGCTGGATAAAGGAACTGAGAAGTGCAATCATTTATGGCAAAACCAAAATCAGGAAACTACATAAATATTGCTTCATAGCTAACGATCATACATCATTATAAACTTCCTGTGCCTTAAGAAAACACATACGGTGTGAGATAAAAATCTATGTACAATGTGACACAACCGAACACATGTTCCAATAAAAATCCTGGCAGTCTCGCCAAGCTTACAAATTATTATTATTATACATTTATATAGCGCCATTTATTCCATGGCGCTTTACATAGAAAAGGGAAAAATATAGACAGGTACAATAAACATGTGCTGGACAAGGACACACAAGTACAGAAGGAGAGAGGACCCTGCCCGCGAGGGCTCACAGTCTGCAGGGATGGGTGAGAAATGTCCTTTATATTATACCACTGCTTTTAGATCATTACTTTCTGAGCTGTGATTTCGGCATTATTCCACTAAAGACATGAAACTTTCCAACGTCCTCTCACCCACCCAAATTGTAGGCAGACTTCTCACTCTAAAGCGGGCTAGATCGGTGGATGCTGCCAATTCAGTGCCCTGAGCTTCTCCATGCTGCAGAGGCAAAGATGTCTGTGCTAGGCTCATGAGAGAGCGTTTAGTTCAGACCAGCGGTGTCACCATTCTGAACTGTCAAATCTTTAGGAGCACATCGTTCCCTCCTCCCCACCACAACAACCAGTAAGCCGAGAGGCAGATGAGACAACCCCTTTACAGAAACTTTTGACATTATGCTTAGTTACTTGAAAAAAAAAAACATAAACTGAGCTCAACTCGCCATCCTCGGGTCCAGCGCTGTCTCCATTGCTGCCCTGGTCTCTGTTGCTTGGCTGCAGAAGTGACATCACGTTGACAATGCTGCTATAAATCACTTAAATGGGTTTTCCCAAAAAAAAGTTAATTTTAATCAATAGATCTTGGAATACTAATAATTTCCACAATTGGTTGTGTTTAAAAAAAAATGTTCCTGTGCTGAGATAATCTTATAAATGTGCCCCTGCTGTGTACTGTGTAATGGCTGTGTCTGAACGTGCAGGGACATGGTCTGATCATACCACATCAGCTGTAAGATCTGCTCTCAGAAATATCGTGGCTTGATTGACCTTTGGTGAATCTACACTTAGATGGTCCATGTACTTTGATAAGACCTGATCTGTAACAGATAATGTACTAGATGATCTGTAAATCAATGTATTTTGCTAAGCATTTCTCTTCTGGCTGCCTGTTGTTAAATGTAATCTGTCTCTCGCAACAGAGAGGCTGAAACAGATTTACAGGAAGAGATTGAAGGTCTTTGTCTTCTCTGGTCTGTCAATCGCACACCTATATAACAGTCATGCTTTTCACTTTGGAACAGAAATCCTATTAGTCTGTGACAGATGCAATGTGTGTGGCCCAGCTACGCAGGTACACACATAAAAATCCAGGAGGGTGAGAAAAAATGTTTTGATACTTTTGTATTTTTCCATTGTACAAATTGTAACGTTCAAGAAATCGTACCTCCGGATGGGAAGAGTATATAATGTTGATTGTTAATGCAAAACAAAATGTTCTTTTTGTCTTTTACAGCCCGGGAGTGCTGTGTTTTACCAAGGGGGGATGTGTGGCCCAGCTACGCAGGTACACACATAAAAATCCAGGAGGGTGCACAGGAAGGTAACCGCAACGCTTGATATTCATTCACTGCCACTCACACTTTCAGACACACCCATCTGAGTTATAAGGGGAGTGACACGTGGCAGTCAGTCAGTCAGTCAGCCAGTCAGTCAGTTAAGCTACGGTGGCTCAGGAGTGAGTCATCCCCATATAGTTTCCTGTCTGAGATTAGAAGATCAATCTTGAGGAAGTAGTGTTCAGTCGAACTTCAGTCTGTTAGCTTCTGTCTAAGGACAGAGCAGCCAATTCAGTCTCGGTCCAGTTGGGACTTTGGAGGAAACTGAGAGCTGTGCAGCGAGCTCTGAGGAAGCTGACATTTTTCCACAACTGCCACAAGTGCTTATGTTAAGAGCGGGAAGCAGGGCAAGGGCACAGTGGAGAAGATAGAGAAGTGCTTTAGGTATTGGATTGCCTGCACTAAAATTGCCGGACACCGGGGTCCGAAGTGTTGCTACAGTTTTCAAGCTTAGTAACAAGAAAACCGGAGGCATCTGGACTAACAGGTCGCAGAGAGCAGCCCTAAGTGTCAATACGTAACCGGAGTCAGGAGGAACAGGGACTTTGAGCAGGACGCTGCAAAAGTAAGGATTTAGTTCATCACTTAGAAGGCTCCACCACAATGTTGGCCGGGCAGTACAGCTATTGAGAAAGCTGGAGATTCAGAGTTAACTTCGCTTCAGGCAAGTTGGACTCACATGTTATGGAAGTTAAGGAGGCCTCTAACCTGCTCAGCTGTTACCCGAATGTGCACCTCCACCCCGACCAGCTCCCCGGGATCTGCATGAAACCATCTACCAGTAAAAGGTATGAAAAGAAGCTGCATTGTGTGCGACTGAATTATTATCTACACCCTGCATTATCACCATAGACTTCCAGGACCAGTCTCACCTGTGGGAGACTTACCCCCACTGCCCTATAACATCCCCTGTGAAGACCCTTATAGCAGCGCTGGTCCAAATAACCAAAACCACAGGTGGCGTCACGAACTACCTATCCTAAATACCCTGTAAATATTCCCCCAACGCTTGACTGCCAGGGCCACGGACCGATTCCCGCTGCCAGTGACAACTCCCATAGACTTCTATGGGCTCGGCCCGAGTACCCCATAGCCCTGGTTCCACAATTGTGGGGCGGGGTCAACTAACTTGGGGCACGAACAGGAGCAAACTTGCAATTTTGAGTCCTGTGTCCTAATATTGAACTGTTTGGTGAAAAAGACGTTTGCTGCATTTGGCGCGCCAAAAAACCGCCATTTTACCGCCAATTTTGGCCCCTGAGGCGCTGGTGAAGAAGGGGGGGCGTGCATTCGTGGGCGTGTACCCCCCTGAGGCGCGAAAGTTATGGCCGCCCTCTCCAAATGCTACTATAAGTGCGGTCCGCCCCACTGCTAAAGAAATCCGCCTCCTCTTCATCCTCTATGCAAAAAGGAGGAGACGCAATCCCCCTCCATGGAAAGACCAGATTGTTCCTGATGGAAACCTACACTCTGGCCGGACGAGATGGCGGAAAACAGGAGAATCTGTGCCGAGGCCCGGGAAGATTTCCACCTGTGCCGGGGGCTGTCCCCAGATAGGGACACCGACCCCGCCATTTTGGAGCTGCGGAAGGAGAATGAGGAGCTAAGAAGGAAGCCCCCCCAGAGTCTGCTGATCTACAGGAGACGGAGAGACCTGGCGCGCCCAGCACAGCGCTGCTGTGGGACGCAGTGTTCTCTCCCAAAGCCTAACGCCGTCTCCTGAGTTCCCAAAGTTCCCTGCTGAAGAATGCTATAAAAGATCGGAGGCTGCCACCAAAAGTGCTGTCCCTGACCCCCCACCGATCGGAGGTGGAGGAGAAGGAGGCTGGGGAGGTCTTGCCCGGTCCGGAATCCAGTCAGGCCAGGAGGCCACAGCAGAGCACCGTCCCCGGAAAGGTCACCGGAGGGGTCCCAGCCATCGTTGCCGGAAGTCGACTGGGACGAGAGGGAAAGCGATTAGGTGATGTCACCTATGCCTTCAGTGGGAAAGTGAGTGGAGCCGCGTGAAGAGGAGCAGGGACGCCAAAAGCAGGAGAAAGAAAGAGCACCCCGCGGCCCGACAGAAGCGCATAGGAGTTTCATAGCTGACAAGGAGACCGCCGCCGGGATAAATACCCTACGGGAGCCCGGCGGCAGGGTGCGTCACCGAGTTACAGCTCCGCAAGGGCTGGGGCTTCATCCGCGAGCCGGCCTCTTCGCGGGGCTTTGTAAGCCCTGGGACGTGGATTTCCCACTTACCAATCGGTCCTCCTGGGAGGGACCTGATTAAGGGGACATTGTGACTACACCCGACACTGGGTTTAAAAGGGGTGGTAGCCCTGAACGTCCCATCGTTGGTGACCCTGTCCCCGACGCCGGTACCCCAAGCGTCTCAGTCCCGACACCTACCGCACCAGGGCCTCCCCGGCATCGCCCCCTGCATCGCAAACAGCGACCCGCTCTAGAACGCAAATGGCGACCTACCCAGCACGCCCCCTGCATCGCAATCAGCAAAGTATCCCGCAAAAGCAATCTGCGACTCATTTTTTTATCGCAACCGGATGATGCGACCACAGTTAACTTGAGAAAAGCATATTTGCCTGAGACACCCGTTGCGTCCCAATGTTCGCACAAGGACTGTGGCCACGCAAACACGATATCGGCCAGACTTATTTTTTTATTTAGATTCCAAAGAACATCGCGTCGTTCCCCCCAGGAGCGGAAACGTCATTGAAAATTTGTAAAAGTAAGACCGGTAGACCCAGACAGGGTTTACTGCAACCAAGAAATGTATAAAGTTTTTAAAAAGGAAAATTGCCAATTGCACTTTATGGTCCTTTATGTACGAGAAGTTACATAGTTTACATATTTAAAATAGAATACCCGGGTACAAGGGAAAGAATTTGACAGTTTAAAAAGTAATGTTTAAAATAATGTGCATAGTATGCATAGAATACCCTGGTTGGGTAAAGTAAAAGTTAAAGTGAAAGTTAAATTATAATGTGGATTTCTAAAAGTATATATTGTGATTTAACCCTTCATGGACTGAGAGGGTGTGGATGTGCCGCCCAAGGACTTGTCTTTGTAAAAGTTCGCTTCGGTGCATTATCTTGGTTTTTTCATAAAACCCCTATCTACAATAACTACCTCTGAAGAAAAACCCGTATGGTGGGCCAGAGTGAGGGCTGCAGTCAGAAGTCCCGCAGCCCACCCAGGACCCACGTGGGGGGTTTTTGGTGCGGGTCCTTCACAAGAATATTGTGAATATTTATGAGAAAAAAGTTTTGATACTTTGTATTTTTCCATTGTACAAATTGTAACGTTCAAGAAATCGTACCTCCCGGATGGGAAGAGTTAAATGTTTATGTTAATGCAAAAAAAATGTTTTTTGTCTTTTACACCCGGGAGTGCTGTGTTTTTTCCAAGGGGGGATGTGTGGCCCAGCTACGCAGGTACCCACATAAAAAATCCAGGAGGGTGCACAGGAAGGTAACCGCAACGCTTTGATATTAATTTACTGCCACTCACACTTTTTAGACACACCCTCTGATTAAAAGGGGAGTGACACTGGCATCATCAGCCCGTCGTCATTAAGCTACGGGTGGCTCAGGAGTGAGTCATCCCCATATAGTTTCCTGTCTGAGATTAGAAGACAGACTTGAGGAAGTATGTTCATCGAACTTTTAGTCTGTTAGCTTCTGTCTAAGGACAAGCAGCCATTCAGTCTCGGGCCAGTTGGGACTTTGGAGGAAACTGAGAGCGTGCAGCGAGCTCTGGAGGAAAACTGACATTTTTCCAAAAACTGCCACAAGTGCTTTGTTAAGAGCGGGAAGCAGGCGAAGGCACAGGGAGAAGATAGAGAAGTGCTTTTGGGATTGGATTGCCTGCACTAAATTGCCGGACACCGGGTCCGAAGTTTGCTACAGTTTCAAGCTTAGTAACAAAAAACCGGGGCAT
>JARQOD010008830.1:0-33927 GCA_033576555.1 Oophaga sylvatica
TGCAGAGAGTTGCCGGCTGCAGTGTAGCAGGGGCGCAGTCACACACACTGTGACACTACTCACGCGCCCCTACCCCCGCACCTGTAGTCAGCAGCAGAGCATCGGATCCCTCCCCTCCAGCAGCGTCACAGCTCTCAGACTGTGGAGAGCCATGGAGGGGCGGACTAAATGTCGGGGGTGGAGCCACAGACAAGCAGGGAGAAGGAGGCTAAAAAGAGGGAAAAACAAGAGTGGGAGAGAGGAAAAAATGAAAGAAGACAGAAAACACAAGAGAGAGGCAAGACACAGGTGAGAAGATGATATAGATAGATATAGATAGATAAAAAAAATGGAGCAGCATAGAATATATCTTTGGTTGGGTGCAAATCCTCCTCAGCAATAATCCAATACTTGCCAATTCCAATATTCAAAAAATAGGCAGCACTCCATAGAATCTCAGCAGCAGTGGATATTTATTAAACCCACATCCCAGGCAACGTTTCGGCTCCATAAGCCTTCCTCCAGCAGTGTTTCTCACACAAATGTGAGTATTTAACAGGTCATTGCTAAACAATTTCATTAAAGCCAATTATCATATTTCATAACTTAAAACGCTATCATTGTATCCAATATGTCTCAACATACCAAAAATAAGGTATATTTTCATCTTAGAAAAGTGACTCCCAATTACACATCATAACATAGAAATAGTCTCCTTATATTTACATTTATCCTCATAATCAATCCCTAATCAGGGCTCAATACAGCTGTGACAATTATTATAACCTGAGTACTCACAGGGAAGGCGATGTAACACATGGAGGACGCCATGGACGCTAGCTATGATACTATTCAGCGCTATTGCGCATGTCTGAGGTGAATTCTCCGCCTTCTGGCCAATCCCAGCCCTTGTGTGGCATTTTCCTGTTAGCGCATGCGCATTACAGCTCTGTCCAAATCGGAACTCCATCTTGGTAGTGGCAATTCTCACATTTTAGTCACCAACCAGAAAAACATCAAAAAAGGTGGTAAATTTAGCAGATTAGGTTGCGATTCAGTATGTAATCAATATCTCCATATGTCCACACCGAAATATCTCAAAAACAAACCGATTGTTTGTTATCACTGTAAGCTTCATTATTAGCAGACTGAAGCCTCAAGGGATTTTTAGAGCAACTAGTCTACCCCAGTATATGGGACCGATTCCCTTTAAGGGATAACGTCTCATTACTGATGACTATAAGGGGAAGTATTCTGCACCTATATTAGGTCCAGATCCCTCAACCCCAATGTCATAAAGGCGGAACTGCCCATTTCCCATCTATTCAGTCCGAAAATAAGATATTGATGAACACAACCACTGCTATATATACTTTTATTGAAGTTTGGTCATACCACATCAAGTTGTTATTATTATTATTATTATTATTATTATTGTTTATTTCTATAGCACCATTGATTCCATGGTGCTGTACATGAGAAGGGGTTACATACAAATTACAGGTATCACTTACAGTAAACAAACTAACAATGACAGACTGATACAGAGGGGAGAGGACCCTGCCCTTTCGGGCTTACATTCTACAGGATTGTGAGGCAGGAGACAGTAGGTCGGGGGGTTGCAGCAGTTCCGGTGTTGGTTGAGGCAATATCTCTGGTAGTGGTGAGGAGGTAGCAGGGTCATTGCAGGCTGTAGGCTTTCCTGAAGAGGTGAGTTTTCAGGTTCCGTCTGAAGGATCCGAATGTGTTTGATAGTCGGACGTGTTGGGGCAAAGAATTCCAGAGGATGGGGAGATTCGGGAGAAGTCTTGGAGGCGGTTGGGTGAGGAGCGAATAAGTGTGGAGGAGAGAAGGATGTCTTGGGAGGATCGGAGATTACGTGAGGGAAGATATCGGGAGATTAGTTCAGAGATATAAGGAGGAGACAGATTATAGATGGCCTTGTAGGTCAGTATTAGTAATTTGAACTGGATACGCTGAGGGAATGGGAGCCAGTGAAGAGATTTGCAGAGGGGAGAAGCGGAGTAGTAGCGAGGAGAGAGGTGAATTAGTCGTGCAGCAGAGTTAAGGATGGACTGGAGAGGTGCGAGGGTGTTAGCAGGGAGGCCAGAGAAAAGGGTGTTGCAGTAGTCGAGGCGGGAGATGATGAGGG
Source organism: Oophaga sylvatica (assembly GCA_033576555.1). Classification (NCBI taxonomy): domain Eukaryota; kingdom Metazoa; phylum Chordata; class Amphibia; order Anura; family Dendrobatidae; genus Oophaga; species Oophaga sylvatica. Next base: position 2,132 of record JARQOD010008830.1, read on the forward strand.
CGTGCACAATCATTTTAGTAGATTGAGGGTTGAGGAAAGGACGGATTCTTGAAATATTTTTGAGCTGAAGGCGACAGGAGGTAGAAAGAGCTTGGATGTGCGGTTTGAAGGACAGGGCAGAGTCAAGGGTTACTCCGAGGCAGCGGACTTCTGGTACGGGGAAAGCGTGATGTCGTTAATTGTGATAGATAGGTCAGGTAAGGAAGATCTGTGGGATGGGGGAAAGATTATGAGTTCAGATTTGTCCACATTGAGTTTGAGGAAGCGGGAGGAGAAGAAGGAGGATATGGCTGATAGACACTCCGGGATTCTGGATAGCAGAGAGGTGATGTCTGGGCCAGAGAGGTAGATCTGAGTGTCATCAGCGTAAAGGTGGTACTGGAATCCGTGGGACTTTATGAGTTGCCCCAGGCCAAGTGTATAGATTGAGAAGAGTAGGGGTCCTAGAACAGATCCTTGGGGGACTCCAACGGAGAGAGGGTGGGACGAGGAGGTAGTGTGTGAGTGGGAGACGCTGAATGTGTGGTTGGAAAGGTATGAGGAGATCCAGGATAGGGCGAGGTCTTTGACGCCAAAGGAGGAAAGAATCTGTAGTAGAAGGCAGTGGTCAACTGTGTCAAAAGCAGAGGACAGGTCAAGAAGCAGGTGTATAGAGTATTGTCTGTTCGCTTTGGCTGTAAGTAGGTCATTAGTAATTTTGGTCAGGGCTGTCTCAGTGGAGTGATGGGGGCGGAAACCAGATTGTAGAGTGTCAAAGAGCAAGTTAGAAGAGAAGTGGTAGGAAAGCTCAGCGTGGACATGCAGCTCCAGGAGTTTGGAAGCGAATGGGAGCAGCGATATTGGGCGATAGCTGGACATAGCATTTGGGTCGAGGGTTGGCTTTTTAAGAATAGGCTTGATTGTGGCATGCTTGAAAGCAGAAGGGAAGGTACCGGAAGTTAGTGATAGGTTGAAGAGGTGGGTTAGGGATGGGATAAAATTATATCATTCTTATCAGTTATCATTCTTAAGTCAAAAATTTAAATAAACAAAATTCAGACAGAAAAAGTTTTTTTAAAAAAAATAATTTCTAAAAAAATAATAATAAATTCCTCCATTGTACATCGCTCTTCCCCATGAAGAAATTTTCCATTTCTACACAATCCCGGGAGATAGACAGATTCCTATATGGATACAAGAAAAAAAATGATATTTTTAGTATTATCCTTTATCTTCACTTATATCCAGTTTTAACAAGGAGACCGAAAAAACAAGGGATATGTACATATATTTAACTTCAAATTATTGAGGTAAGTTTGAAATCTACATTAAGTCCTAATGGTTTGAGAGTATTTAGTACATACTGTATATCCATTTTAGTTCTCTCCTCTTAAGGAGGCTAATTCTGTCACCTCCTCTTCTCTGAACCGGGATAGTATCAATTAATCGAAACTTAAGTTCCTTTTCCGTATGTTTAAATTCCGTAAAGTGTTTAGATACTGGAAGATCTAGCCTCTTCTTTCGAATGGTGTATTTATGTTGACTAATCCTCATTTTAAATTCACAAGTGGTCTCACCTATGTACCATAGTTTACAGGGACATTCTAAAAGGTATTTTACATGATCGGAATTGCATGTCAAAAAACAGTCAATTTGATACTTCTTGTTTGTTACAGGGTGTATAAATTCTGATCCCTTCATCATCTGGCTACAGTTAATGCAATTTAAACATGGGTAGCATCCCCTCCTAGTTATACCTGTCAATGACATCTGCGTTTTCCTTCTACTAGGTCCTATATCGGATCTGACTAAATAATCTCTAATATTTCTTCCTCTCCTATATGAAAATAGGGGGGGAGTTGAAATGCCTCTATTTTTGGGAGACATTTTGTCAACATCCCCCAATGTTTATGAATAATTTTGGAGATTTTGCTGCTTTCTTCAGTATATTTAGATACAAATGGGACCCTTTTTAGTTCATTCTTCGGTCGTTTCGTATTCAACAAATCTAATCTATTCTTATTTAACACCTTCTCCCTTGTTAAACTTAGAAGTTTTTTTAGGGTATCCTCTCTTGAGAAATTTCTCTATCATTTCATCCAACATGAGGTCCACATCCTCAGCCTCACTGACAATACGTCTCACTCGTAATAGTTGGCTAAGTGGAATTGAGTTGATCATGTTCCTTGGGTGTTGGCTGCTATATAGTAACAAATTGTTTTTATCCGTTTTTTTGAGAAATAAGGTGGTTTCTAGTCGTCCAGCTTTTTGTTTAACTAATAGATCCAAGAATTGGATTTCATCCCTAGAGGAACTGATAGTGAACTTAATAGTTTCGTCAATCTCATTCAAATATAGATGGAAAGCTTCCAAATCATCCTGAGTCCCTGTCCAAAGGAGGAAAATATCGTCAATGTATCTCCACCACCCCAATACATATTGGAAGTGGTGGGACACATAGACGAATTCCTCCTCCAGTACCCCATTACCAAATTAGCATACGCAGGGGCCATATTCGCCCCCATCGCAGTACCTCTACACTGCAAAAAGTATTCATCCCCAAATAAAAAATAATTTTTTCTCAAAATTATATTTAATAACATGAGGATAAATTCCTTGCCTTCTCATGGAGCCGAAACGTTGCCTGTGATGTGGGTTTAATAAATATCCACTGCTGCTGAGATTCTATGGAGTGCTGCCTATTTTTTGAATATTAGATATAGATAGATGTAGATATAGATAGATAGATATAGATAGATGTAGATATATATAGATAGATATATAGCTATATATACTGTATATATATATATATCGGTATGTATGTTCCCACGGTCAGTATTGGCAATGCTTTGGGCGCAGCACATGTCCGCTCCATCCAAAGCGCTGCCGGCTTTTGAACGCAGGTGATTCCTCATGTGTTCATTGAACCGTGTGGAATCACTGCGTCCTATACATTGCACTGGTGATATTTATCTTGCGGAGACTCGTTTCTCTGTAAGATAAATAGACATACTGAGGTCTGAAAGACGCACCACATGTGCATATACGCAGGGAAGCCACGGGTGTCTGAGCACGCATAGTGGCGATGGGATTTCTTGAAATCCCATCCGCTATGCTGTAACATCTGAATGCTGCGCGTTGCACGTTGCGGATGTACGCAGCTTTCAACCCGCAACGTTTACTGACCGTGGGAACATACCCAGCTGGGACACTAGCTGCACTGGTGGGATTCAGGGGGCTCTCACCAGTTTAGTGACACTGCTTGTAAAAATAGCAGGCAGTTGCCCGAACAGTCAAGAAGCGGTGCCGCAATCCGGTTTCCTGGTCCGCAGTTTTCATCTAAATGTGCATCTGAGGAAGCAAATTCAGTTGCAATATATTGGGATACAGAAAGCCACCAGCTTTCTGCATAGCAATAGTTACCAGCTGCCAGCCAATCACAGGCCAGCAGCGTACATCGGCACACACGTCACCAGCGTCTGACATCACTGTCAGTCGCCGGCGAGTGCGCGCTTCAGCTGCATGGAGGGAGTTTCACCGCAGGAGCGCAACCAGGTAAGAAGAACTTGTTTTTTTTGGTTTTTTTATTGAGAGCGGCGATCCTGGGGGCCCGGGGCAGACTGTGAGACATGGGGGCAGAATGGACATGGGGGCAGAATGCTGGACACGGGGGGGCAGAATGCTGGACATGGGGGGTAGAATTCTGGACATGGGGAGAATGCTGGACACGGGGGGCAGAATGCTGGGCACGGGGGGCAGAATGCTGGACATGGGGGGTAGAATTCTGGAAACGGGGAGAATGCTGGACACAGGGGGCAGAATGTTGGACACGGGGGGGCAGAATGCTGGACACGGGGGGCAGAATGCTGGACATTGGGACAGAATGCTGGACACGGGGGGACAGATTGCTGGACACGGGGGGACAGAATGCTGGACACGGGGCAGAATGCTGGACATTGGGACAGAATGCTGGACACGGGAGGCAGAATGCTGGACACGGGAGGCAGAATGCTGGACATGGGGGCAGAATGCTGGACATTGGGACAGAATGCTGGACACGGGGGGCAGAATGATGGACACGGGGGGCAGAGTGCTGGACTTTGGGGCAGAATGCTGGACACGGGGGGCAGAATTCAGGACACGGGGGCAGAATGCTGGACACGGAGGGCAGAATGCTGGACACTGGGGGCAGAATGCTGGACACGGGGGGCAGAATGCGAGACACAGGGGGCAGAATGCTGGACATGGGGCAGAATGCTGGATACGGGGCAGAATGCCGGACACGGGGCAGAATGCGAGACACAGGGGGCAGAATGGAGATACGGGACATGACTGGAGACACGGGGCATGACTGGAGACACTGGGGGCATGACTGGAGACACTGGGGGCAGGATTTGAGACACTGGGGGCAGGATTGGAGACAGATGGGGCAGGATCTTGGGGCAGGATGGATATGATGGAGACAGATGGGGCAGGATGGGGGGATTATATGGGGCAGAAAAAGCAGAGTTGCGCCAATATGTGCACTGATGAGGATGAAATGATATGGATTGGCAAGGCTGCAGTGGTGGGCAGTGCAGGCTGTATGTCTCTGTGTGGGCAGTTTTATTGCTGGTATATTGTTTTTGTAGCGCTGTATATATATATTGGTATTTTACTAATAGCAATTTGGAATCCCTAGGAAATAATGATATCAAGAAAGAGAAAAATTGCTTCACTTGTGACAAATATGGAACCGAACATTGACCATCTCATTAGCCAAAAGCAGGCCCATAGTTCCCATTGAAATACCAGTAAGTTTGTTGATTTTTAACTTTACTTGTTCTTTATTTTAAGTATTGTATTTGTTCCTGTTTTTTTTTTTTTTTTTACTTCAAAATAAGAGTGTAGTATATGGTGTATACAGGTCATACACATCGTGTGCGGTATATAGAGTGTATATACAGTCATGGACAAAAGTTTTGAGAATGACACAAATATTAATTTTTACAAAGTCTACTGCTTCACTTTTTCTAATGGCAATTTGCATATACTCCAGAATGTTATAAAGAGTGATCAGCTTAACAGCAATTACTTGCAAAGTCAATATTTGGCTAGAAAATGAACTCTATCCCCCAAAACACATTTCAACATCATTGCAACCCTGCCTTAAAAGGACCAGCTAACCTCTTTTCAGTGATTGCTCCATTAACACAGGTGTGCGTGTTGATGAGGACATGGCTGGAGATCAATCTGTCATGATTAAGTAAGAATGACACCACTTGACACTTTAAAAGGAGGCTGGTGCTTGGCATCATTGTTTCTCTTCTGTTAACCATGGTTATCTCTAAGAAACACGTGCAGTCATCATTGCAATGCACAAAAATGGCCTAACAGGGAAGAGTATCGCAGCTAGAAAGATTGCACCTCAGTCAACAATCTATCGCATCATCAAGAACTTCAAGGAGAGAGGTTCCATTGTTGCCAAAAAGGCTCCAGGACGCCCAAGAAAGACCAGCAAGCGCCAGGACTGACTCTTAAAAGTGTTTCAGCTGCGGGCTACCAGCAGTGCAGAGCTTGCTCAGGAATGGCAGCAGGCAGGTGTGAGTGCATCTGCATGCACTGTGAGGCGGAGACTCTTGGAGCAAGGCTGGTCTCAAGGAGGGCAGCAAAAAAGCCACTTCTCTCCAGAAAAAACATCATGGACAGACTGATATTCTGCAAAAGGTACAGGCAGTGGACTGCTGAGGACTGGGGTAAAGTTATTTTCTCTGATGAATCCCCTTTTCGATTGTTTGGGACATCAGGAAAACGCCTCATTCGGAGAAGACAAGGTGAGCGCTACCACCAGTCTTGTCTCATGCCAACTGTTAAGCATCCTGAAACCATTCATGTGTGGGGTTGCTTCTCAGCCAAGGGAATCGGCTCTCTCACAGTCTTGCCTAAAAACACAGCCATGAATAAAGAATGGTACCAGAATGTCCTCCAAGAGCAACTTCTCCCAACCCTCCAAGAGCAGTTTGGCGATCAACAATGCCTTTTCCAGCATGATGGAGCACCTTACCATAAAGCAAAGGTGATAACTAAATGGCTCAGGGAACAAAACATAGAGATTTTGGGTCCATGGCCTGGAAACTCCCCAGATCTTAATCCCATTGAGAACTTGTGGTCAATCATCAAGAGACGGGTGGACAAACAAAAACCTAAAAATTCTGACAAAATGAAAGCATTGATTGTGCAAGAATGGACTGCTATCAGTCAGGATTTGGTCCAAAAGTTGATTGAGAGCATGCCAGGGAAAATTGCAGAGGTCCTGAAGAAGAAGGGTCAACACTGCAAATATTGACTTGCTGCATTAACTCATTCTAACTGTCAATATAAGCTTTTGTTACTCATATGTTTGCAATTATATTTCTGTCTGTGATAAAAACATCTGTCAAACACACAAAAAAACCAGAGGGCAGCAGATCATGTGAAAATATAATATTTGTGTCATTCTCAAAACTTTTGGCCATGACTGTACACTGCTGTATTATACTTTTCATATACAGGTTATAATGCCTCTTATTCTTTGTATAGAGGTTAGTGTGCCATGTATAATATATGGTATAGACAGCGTAGTGTCGCATACACTGCTGTATTATACAATATACAACAGTTCTAATGCTCCATACCTAATATGCAGGATAATGTACAGTGTATATGATGTAACCTGTATAAGATGCGACATTGGCTTGCCCCCCCCCTAGTTTTGATCCTGGGTACGCCCATGCAAGCTGCCGGTGGTGTGAGTCTGATATGGGGCCCGCCGCCACCTCCGGCGCCGCTATGAGAGGAGGTGGGACGGGCCCCGAGCAGTCCGGCACTTCCGCGTCATGTGACGTGGGGGCGTGCGCGCGCTCTCACGTCACATGCAAGGCTGGCGTGGTGGACGTCGGAGCGTGGAGGATGGAGCGGCGCGCGGAGCAAAAGAGCTGGAGGACGCAGTCACCTGAGGATTGGCAGATTGGTAAGTATGCTTGCTGAGTCTGACACTCTTTTACAGGGACGCGGCAGCCGCAGCTTCCCGTCCCGGCACTTGAGGAGAGGGGGGAGAGTTGAGGGGGGAGGTGTGAGCGTATCAGGGGCCTTAGGTCCCAGGACACAGCGGGCCCCATTAGGGGCCTAGGTCCAAAGGAAGCAGCAGGCCCCATTAGGGGCCTAGGTCCAAAGAAAACTGCAGGCCCCATCAGGGGCCTAGGGCCCCAGGAAACTGCTGAATAAGGTAATTATGTTGCATTATTCTTGTGAAGAAGAAATTTGTAATCTAGCCCATAAATTGCTTTCAAAATGGATGATTTATTCAGTAGAACAAAAGTACGGTATACAGAACAATCTTAGATTATTCTGTATACCGGACTGTTGTTCTACTGAATAAATCATCTGTTTTGAAAGCAATTTGCAGGCTGGATTACAAGTTTCTTCACACATTTACTCTGGAGAAAGCCTACCTTCGTCACTATCTCAGTTGCTTCCTGGGAGTTGGTTCTTTTCTGTTATTTCACTATCATTAGTCCAAAAACCTCTAATTTTGGATAATAAAGGTATCTTTCTTAACACAACTTGGGTAGACCGGGATTGGCAACGCGCGCGGGGGGGGGCCCATTGTGAAGTTTGCTGTGGGGCCCTGCCGTTCCTAGTTACGCCCCTGCATAGGTGGCACCCCAATCACCCTTGTTTCCCCCTGCGTCACAACTCTCCAACTGCTCGACTGACTGTGACGAACAACTGCTGAGTGAGTCTGCCGAGCTGTCCACACATTCTATTCCATGGGCATCAGAAGTCTGCTCCAAAGATTCACATAATCTAGAGGAGGAAAGCATCTGCACTGCCCAAAATTTGTTTCCGCTGGATACAGGAGCGGACAAATTAGGATCCGAGCAGAATCCAGGATCTCGTCACCAGATGTTAACCCCAGGGGGTGTAGGTGATTCTGATGAGACTCACATACCTGAGGCGTACACGGACTGTTCTGTGTTGTCAGGGAAGGAAGAGGAGGAGGGTGACTATCAGATATGCAATGTGCCGACACAGTGAAATTCCACACTGCACATATTGCAGCAACTGTGGCAGCATCGATGAGCCCTGGTGCAGAATGTCCTTTTGCATAACCTGGGCCCACTGTCATGACGTATAACAGATATATTCTATGATAGTAACATATATCTAATGAGACAACACTCTATATTTCATATTAGGTCTAATATGCCCCTTGGCTAGACTTTCCGAAATATAATCCTTCATAGCTTGCCTCTCAGGACCAGAAAGGTTATATAACCTAGATTTAGGTAACTTAGCATCAGGAAGCAATTTTATAGCACAGTCATACGCGCGATGAGGAGGTAATTCTTGACACCCCTCTTCTGAAAACACATCCTCAAAGTCCTCCAGAAAAGGAGGTAAGGTTCTAGGCACGACCGCACCGATGATCGTGTTCATGCAGTTACTATGGCAAAATTCACCCCACTGGCTTATCTCTCTGGATTGCCAATTAATAACTGGGTTATGTTTAGTTAACCAAGGAAGTCCCAACACAATAGGAGTGGGAAGGCCCTCCAACACATAACAAGACAATAGTTCTTTATGTATTGCCCCCACTCGAAGGTCTATGTTATGCACGGCTTGCACAAAGCTACCTTGACCGAGAGGCCTGGCGTCAATAGAGAATATAGGGATAGGTTTGGCCAATACACTCAGTTGCATACCTTGCACCTGGGCAAACCGAGCGTCCACCAGATTAGCCGCGGCCCCACTATCCAGAAGAACAGAAATCCTCTCAGTTCCTGTACCTACCACCACCTCCGCTGGTACGAGAAACTGAGACGGACTTGGGGACGAAATACATACTCCCAGATTGTCGTCCACCACACAACTTGGGATCAACAGTTTTCCGGCGACTCTTTGCTCAGCAAAGTACGGGATGGACACCCCCCAACAAAATGTCCCTTTCTCCCGCAGAAGTAACACTTTCCTGTCTTGCGGCGCACCGCCGATCCCCTCCCTCGAAACGATGTCCCTCCTAACTGCATAGGCTCCTCAGAACAAACCAGGGGAACCTCAATATGAGGGACTGTAGTAGAAGGTGGAGTCATCACAGGGGGCAGAGTTACCTCGCACCTCTCTCAAAGCCGTCTATCAATGCGAATCGCAAGTGCCATAGCGGCCTCCAGTGACGGGGGAGAATCATACTGAGCCAACACATCTTTTAATTTGTCAGATAATCCTTGACAAAACTGGCTCCTAAGAGCTGGGTCATTCCACTGAGTATCTGTGGCCCATCTACGGAACTCAGAAGAAAATTCCTCCGCCGGACGATCTCCCTGCTGTATCTTACGTAACTTCATTTCAGCAAGGGAGACCCGATCCGGGTCATCATATACCAGACCCAGGGCTGTAAAAAATCGATCTACTGACTGGAGAGCCGGGGAGTCTGGAGGAAGAGAGAACGCCCAGGATTGAGGGTCCCCTTGTAAGAGCGAGATGACAATTCCCACCCTCTGGTCTTCACTCCCCGAAGACCGAGGCCGTAGCCGAAAATATAATTTACAAGCCTCCCGGAAGGTAAAAAATTTGTCCCGCCCACCAGTGAACCTGTCCGGGAGAGCCACTTTAGGTTCAGATCTGGTTTGCACCCGGGGGTACAAAACCTTGGACTTAACGTCCGTCAGCTCCATGAACAAACTCTGCAACTGCTGAGCTAACTGGGCTACTGGATCCATGGTAGCTGGGGAGAATCTTTTAGAAGTGGCCGGTGAAAATGTCACGACGTATAACAGATATATTCTATGATAGTAACATATATCTAATGAGACAACACTCTATATTTCATATTATAGAAAATATCAACATGTTGTGAGACAGTGAGTGAATATGTGATGAATGGGGTGTACATTTCACCTAGGTATAAGGGAAATGTGTGGCTTTGTAAACCTAGTGGTAGAGAAAGGTCACTACACCTCACATTCAGCACACACTTGCAGCACAAGCCTGAAACTACTCAGGTCTTAATTAGGAGACCAGAAGTAGGTGTCTGCAAACACAATCTGAGAGCTAGTTTAGCCTGGACACAGGGAGGTGTCCTGGCACAAGAAACAGTCTCCAAGAGTGTTAGAGCTGTCTTCAGCCTGGACACAGAGAGGTGTTCTGGCACAAGGAAGCAGTCTCTGTGAGAATCCATGCGGATAAGCCAAGAGTGTTAGAGCTGTCTTCAGCCTGGACACAGAGAGGTGTCCTGGCACAAGGAAGCAGTCTCTGTGAGAATACATGCGGATAAGCTACTGAAGAGGAGAAGAGCCGTCTCAGTCTGGGTGCAGGAAGGACCCTGGACACAGGAGTGTCTCTGTGAACCTCCATGCTGATGATTACTGAAGAGGAGGAGAGCCGTCTCAGTCTGGGTGCAGGAAGGACCCCGGACACAGGAGCGTCTCTGTGAACCTCCAGCATAATGACTACTGAATAGGAGTGGATCTTTCTCAAGTCTGGAAGTCGGGTGGACCTTCAGACATAAGGAGGAGTATCTGGGAGACTCCATACTGGTAACATATATCATATGTGTTGTTTTGGGCACAGACTGGTAGAGTCTGGGTTCCTGATAGAAAGGGACATTACATAAGTGTAATTAGTGGCTAGACAAGCCTAGGTTTTCTGTTTATGCTTTGTTTTATCTGTGTGCTGTGGACTTTAATAAAACTGGTTGCGGCCAGTTTTTACCATAATTGCTGTCTGAATGAACTGTTTTCGTGCCATTCTGTCTACCCAGACAGCGATCTCAGAGCTAAAACCCCCTGAAAGGCTACAATTGGCGGAGAATGCTGGGGCAGCGCAGGGGCTGATACAGTTAGTGCTGGAGTGTGTATGCAGCACAGTGGCGAGAGACAGCATTAAAGGTGAAGTCTATTGAAATAGCAGCAGAAAAAAAAAAAGTGTGTCAGCAGAAACGTCTGTTTGGAGCAGTCTTGGAGAGACAGTGGCCCTGATAGGGTCTGCAGAGAGAAAATGTATGCACAGCAAAGCTGAACTTGTTGTGAAAATGACTGTGGAATGTGCAGCAGCAAAAGAAAAGTCTGTGGAGCAGTCTTAAAGAGACAGGAGCCCTAATAGACTTTGCAAAGAAAAAAAAAAAAAAAAAAGTGTCTGCACAGCAGAGCTGAATTTTTCTATGGAAAAGACTGTAGAGTGTGTATGTCTTGAGTGAAGACTGCCGTTGTTAAGACAGAGAAGTCTGACAGCATGGATGACAGCATGGAGGCGCTGTTTGAACAAATGGCACAAGTTAATGTGCAACATAAGACTGCTGTGATTGAGACAGATGAGTCCGGCAGTATGGAGGAGCTCATTGAGTACCTGGTCCAGGCCCAGCGGAGCCTGCAGCAGAGCATGGAGCAGCAGCGCCTGCAGCACCAGCAGCGCATGCAGCAGGCCCAGCAGCAATTCCTGCAGCAGCAGCAGGAGAATGACCAGTTGTTTTTTGAGCAGATCGCAGCTCTCAACACCTCGTCCCAGAGTAATGTTGTGAAGGTACCTGCGTTGTCCGCTGTAAAGAGGGCGGTAAGACGGTCCCTGAAAAAGATGACACCTCGTGATGATGTGGAGGTATATCTCACTAGGTTTGAGAGATTGGCAGAGAAGGAGAATCTGCCCCTATCTGAATGGGCCATGATGGTCGCACCCTATCTGATTGGAGAGCCCCAAAGGGCATATGCTGACCTGAGCGAGCAGGACAGCCAAGACTATGGCAAGTTGAAAGCGGAGATTCTTACCCGGCTGGGTGTTACGGTGACAGCCCGTGCCAGGGGAGTACATGACTGGAGATACAGTTGGAAGTCTGCAGTCAGCAGGCTTGATTATGGAGTTGAAAAGGTGATAGTGGACCGCTACACCCAAGCACGTCCTCCTGAGGTACAGCCGTCTGAGAGGTCGTCACTTCGGAGTTCCCGGACGCTGAACTCTCGCGGTAAGAGCGTTCCAGCTGTTGGGGACATGTGGTATGCTGATAAGCGGGTTCAGGCCCGAGGGGACATGTGGGTGGGAGAGTGTGATGGACAGTGTTAGAGCTGGCGTGAAATTGCAGCCAACTGTCCAATAGAGGGGGAGCCTATGTGTTGTGATGTTGGCAGATCCCTCTCTCTCTGCGCAGAACCTGTGTGTGTGTCCACCTCTGCCGAAGAGACTGGACCACAGGGGTCCCCGGTGGTTGTAAATGACTGCCCAGCACAGGCCCTCTTGGACTCAGAGAGTCCAGTGACTTCCGTATGTGACAGCCTGATTGATAGGGACTTCATCCCTGATAAGCACCTGAGTATGGTGTGCATCCATGGAGACACCAAAGTCTACCCAGAGACTGCCGTGGACTTGGTCCCCAAACTCGGGGAGGTTTCATGTGAAGTGGGGGTAGTGAAGACCCTGGTGCAACCCGTTATATTGGGTAATGACTTTCCCCGGTCTAAGGATCTCTGGGGGAAAAATGTTTCTGATGGACAGTGTGATGAAGCTCCTATTGAGGGTGCGCAGTCCCGAGGGGCGGAACACAATGCTAGTGGGCCGTTAAACTTATGTGATAATGATGATGATGATCATGATAATGATGATGACCATGATGATGATGATCATGATAGTGATGATGATACTGATCATAGTCATGATAATGATATTGATAATAATGATGACTGTGATAGTGATGAAATTCCTTTGCAGGTGATGTTGGGAGACGAGGATGGTGGTTCTCGAGAACCGAGTGTCCCTGACTTACCTGTGTCCTGTGACAATTTTGAGAGTGAGCAGTGGCGAGACCCCTCTCTTAAAACGGCACAGGAAAATATGATTGTTCTAAATGAGGTTTCCCAGGAGCCTGGCTCTGAGGAGAGGTTTCCTCATGCTGCCATGAACAATAGCCTATTGTATAGGGACACTGAAGTCCAGGGAGAGGTCGTGAGTCAGCTCCTGGTACCTGAGCTATATAGAAGTATAGTGCTGGGGTTGTCACATAGTCACATACTTGAGGGACCAGATGGTGAAGTTAATGTTGTGGATGACATGTTAACTAAGGTTCCAGATCAAGATGTGAATGAAAATGAATTGTATAACCCTGACAGTGAGCAGGATGTGAATGAAAATGAATTGTATAACCCTGACAGTGAGCAGGATATGAATGAAAATGAATTGTATAACCCTGACAGTGAGCAGGATGTGAATGAAAATGAAGTGTATAGCCCTGACAGTGAGCCAGATGTGGCTGAGAAAAAGGGGTCAGATAGTGATAGTGAATTATCTGATGACCATAAAGCAACCAGTGCAAATGAGGAAGGCATGGTAGCAGAGGAGGTTGAGAGTCCTGAGAAGAAAGCTGATACAGCCAGACAGAAGATGGCATCTGAAGATGTTTTACAGTTGGCCGGTTCCCTGGCGAAGACTAAGGTGAAAGGAGGAGAGCTGAGCTTTAAAGGCAGGACTCTGAGACTGAACACAGCACAAGTGGATGCTGTTGAAGATGAGAAGTTGTCAGTGTGTGGTGTGGATCTGCATCATGCCAAGGACTCTGAAGGTGATGCTGCAGAGGTGGAAAAAGCCATGGAAGTGGTGGTCACCAAGCCAGATGCCTCATCAGAAGCTGAGGTTTCAAGTGAAGCTGTGAGGAGCAAGACTGAAGATATGGGGACTGACTCTGTCCAGGAATCTGTTTCTGCCGAAGACAGCGGCGTGGACGGGTTACGGTCCGGATCAGTAGCTGGCATTGGTGAGCTCAAGCGCACTTTCAGGGAGGCTACATCGGAGCCACGTCCCAACAAATGGGAAAAGCGATGTGTCACTCCGTTGCCGCTGCAGACACACGGGAGCCCAGATGGGATGCAGAACGTGGTGGAAGAGAAGAATCCGGCGGGTTCTGAGTATACAGATGCCGCTATCAAGGAGAACTTGAGGGCTGGAATAAATGGAGATATTGGAGACCAAAGTGATGTGGCTGAAGAGGTAGAGTCTAAGACTGACGGTGGGGCTTCTGGGCATGTCCTGCCAGAAGAGCCTGAAAGTGGGGAACTGGAGAAAAGTGAAAAACCCCCTATACCTTCTGTGATAGTTGGTGACACATGGTCAGTGCACCAGGGACAGGAGGTACGTGAGTTTCTGAGGAAGAGTCAGCAGAAGTGTTCTGATGTGTCGGGTCGTACTTCTCTGGCCAGGCACTATATCGAAAATGAGCCCGGCCCTAAGGTCAAGATGAAACCGTGCAGGATACCCGAGGCCCGCAGAGAGTATAGGCCTGGGAGGGTACAGGGTAGTGCGGATGCTTCAGATGAAGAGAAAACTGATGTTGGCTATGACAGTGGTGAGGATGAAGCTGATGAGGGCCATGACTGGTCCAGAGTTCACTGTCTCTGTTGGATTGTTGACCAGCCCTCCGGTCTGGATGACCAGCCCTCCGGTCTGGAGAAGAGGGAGGGGATATGTGAGACAGTGAGTGAATATGTGATGAATGGGGTGTACATTTCACCTAGGTATAAGGGAAATGTGTGGCTTTGTAAATCTAGTGGTAGAGAAAGGTCACTACACCTCACATTCAGCACACACTTGCAGCACAAGCCTGAAACTACTCAGGTCTTAATTAGGAGACCAGAAGTAGGTGTCTGCAAACACAATCTGAGAGCTAGTTTAGCCTGGACACAGGGAGGTGTCCTGGCACAAGAAACAGTCTCCAAGAGTGTTAGAGCTGTCTTCAGCCTGGACACAGAGAGGTGTTCTGGCACAAGGAAGCAGTCTCTGTGAGAATCCATGCGGATAAACCAAGAGTGTTAGAGCTGTCTTCAGCCTGGACACAGAGAGGTGTCCTGGCACAAGGAAGCAGTCTCTGTGAGAATACATGCAGATAAGCTACTGAAGAGGAGAAGAGCCGTCTCAGTCTGGGTGCAGGAAGGACCCTGGACACAGGAGTGTCTCTGTGAACCTCCATGCTGATGATTACTGAAGAGGAGGAGAGCCGTCTCAGTCTGGGTGCAGGAAGGACCCCGGACACAGGAGCGTCTCTGTGAACCTCCAGCATAATGACTACTGAATAGGAGTGGATCTTTCTCAAGTCTGGAAGTCGGGTGGACCTTCAGACATAAGGAGGAGTATCTGGGAGACTCCATACTGGTAACATATATCATATGTGTTGTTTTGGGCACAGACTGGTAGAGTCTGGGTTCCTGATAGAAAGGGACATTACATAAGTGTAATTAGTGGCTAGACAAGCCTAGGTTTTCTGTTTATGCTTTGTTTTATCTGTGTGCTGTGGACTTTAATAAAACTGGTTGCGGCCAGTTTTTACCATAATTGCTGTCTGAATGAACTGTTTTCGTGCCATTCTGTCTACCCAGACAGCGATCTCAGAGCTAAAACCCCCTGAAAGGCTACAATGTATACGTAGAATCTGCCAGCAATGTCTTATCTGACATAATATCCAATGTATTGTGGGTCTATACTGTGCACGTGAAACGCTGTCTCAGGATAGAGGTGGACCGGGGTCTATGCTGACCCTGAACTGGGGTCCTGACTAGTCCCTCTACCTGGAGGTACTGTTAATGGTACAGAGGTCCAGGCCGCCAGCGTAACCCTGTCTCCTGTAGATCCCTGACCACTGTAATCTAGTCCTGAGAAGGACCCTGATTACCACCACAGGGAATGGGCAGGCAACAGCTTACACACAGTCAAATACAAACGAGACAGACAGGGGGTAAAGAAAACACTGCCTTGCATACAAAACTTCCACTACAGAGGAACACAAAAGGTTAAGAAGATAAACAATAAGCGAGGAGAGGAAAAACCACAACAGGCACTCTTAGCTTAAGTCTTCTCAGAAACGATCCGCTCTGCTGGTCTGAATGAATGCTTTCACCGGCAACTTCCCCAGCAGACCAGCAGGTATATGAAGGAAGCTAATTAACAAAACATCAATCGCAGCTGGGCGAGGCTGGTCTGTCCAGCATCGAGAGAGAAAGAATTAACTCCCTCAGTGCTGAAAAACACCCAGCACCAGAAACTCAGCTGTGCGAAGTCAGGGTGTGCAATCGCGACGATCTCCGCCGCGACACACCCGTGACACCCACACAGTACGGACATGGTGCAAATCATGCTTGTGGAGTGGGCACTGATGAAGGACCTCAGCATCCTTATACACAGTTTCAAAATGGCTACTAAGATGGTTAGCGCTGACGATGCCATCATCAGCATCACTATTCCAGTCATCTACATGCTCGAGCACCTTTTGAATAGTCTGGGGAGGAGGTGGTGATCCCAGAGGAAGAGGTAGAAGCAGAGGAGAATGGAAGAGGTGGTGCAACAGTCAAGAGATGAAGAGGAAAATTATCCCTCTCTGTTGTCCGTGGTTGGCTGGAGGGGATGACGGAAGCAAGCTGGAGTGTTACCCCACAACCAAGACACCATGGACTTGGACATCATGGAAGTGCCCAACACATGAGCGCCTTCTTGCTGCACTATCTGCAGCATGATGCCCGTTTTGTTAGGATTAAAATTACTGCTGACTACTGGGTTGTTAGATCCATGATACTAGAGTACATTTTGCCAGATGCTCCCCCCCCGGAAAGGGACGCGCTTACCAAGAATGATTACTCTAGAGCATAGGAACTGCATTACTGCATAGAAAAAAATGAAAAAAGCGCTATATGATGTATATATGAATATATGAAATATGTAACTGCAAAAATTGCTATGAAAAAATGAAGGCTCTTAGCGCATAGATTGGCCAATGTATGTATGCCCAATTACCACGTCATGGTGTCCTTCGTCAATTGGGTCACTATCCTGATATGTCACCTCTCTTGGGCAAAAAGCCTACAATTGCGGCTTAGTTTTGTTACACCAGAGATCTGATTTTAGGTGGTAGAGATCGTGTGATCTCAGGTGTTTTTGCAATCAGAAGAGTTGGTCTTTTTTAGGGTTTTTTTTTTGGATTGCAGTGAGTATTCTTTCCTGTACTTTTCGGTCTAGACAGATTGGGCCCCAGCGTTTGCTCATTCTATTTTCTGTATGTGTACGTGCTTCTTGTTGTCTAACCGCCATTACATGTTTGGGGGCTTCCTATTTACTTTGGGGATCTGCTCCTGGGCAGATAGCTTTCATCTTTCTGCCTTTAGGTGTAGTTATCTCTCAGGCTGTAACGAGGCGTCTAGGATCAACGTAGGAACGCTCCACGGCTACCTCTAGTTGTGTGGTTAATTCAGGGTACTGCAATCCAATAGGTTCCAGCCTCTCTGGTGTATTGCTGTTTTTGCTTATTCTCCTCAGCTACCATAACACAACAGACATGGTTTACATACAGTAAACCATTTCATTTCATGTAGTTTGATATATGGTTTTCATTAACAAGTACATGAGTGTATGAGTGCAAAATTTCATACATGTAGGTGGTAATTAAATGTGTAAATTCGTTGAAAAAAAATGCGTGGGCTCCTGCAGTATTTTCTCCATCAGACAGGGAAAGCCAGTGACGAAGAACAGATATTATTAGCCTAGGGAGGGAGCATTTTTGTTGTGCCCCCCCTGGCTACTAACATCTGCCCCCAGCCACCCCAGAAAAGGCACATCTATTATTAGATGAGCCTTTTCTGGCACTTAGCCCATCTATTCCCATTGCCCTGCAATGGTGGCTAATGGGTTAATAATGGGTTAAGGACACCTTGCTATTGGAAGGTGACATTAAGCCGGGTTAATAATGGAGAGTTGTCAATTAGACAACTCCCCATTATTAATCCTATTGTATTAAATGGTTAAAAAAACCACACACATTAATGAAAAATTATTTTAATGAAATAAATACACATAGTTTTTGACCATATTTTATTGTACTGGTAATCCTTCCGAATCCCTTGTTCTCCTGTAATAAAAATAAAATAATAAAACAACCATATTCTTACCTCTCCGGCGTTCAGTCAGGTCCCACGCTGCAATCCATCTGAAAGAGTTAACAGGTTTACAGCAGGGACCGCTGCTAATGCTGCCAACCCGGCTGTAAACCCCCAAATGAATGAGCTCATCTCCCCTGCTCACAGGAGATGAGCTGATTAGCTGGGAAGCTTAATTGATTGTTTCCCACACTATTCAGTTCACTTCAGGTCAGCCGGGGACTCCACACAGCATCAGTGACGTCAGAGGGAGTCCCCGGCTGACCTGAAGTGAACTAAATAGCGTGGGAAACAATCAATTAGGCTTCCTAGCTAATCAGCTCATCTCCTGTCAGCCGCAGAGATGAGCTCATTCATTTGGGGGTTTACAGCCGGGTCGGCAGCATTAGCAGTGGTCCCTGCTGTAAACCTGTTAACCCTTTCAGAAGGATTGCAGCGTGGACCTGACTAAATGCCGGAGAGGTAAGAATATGGTTGTTTTATTATTTTATTTTTATTACAGGAGAACAAGGGATTCGGAAGGATTACCAGCACAATAAAATATGGTCAAAAACTATGTGTATTTATTTCATTAAA
The DNA here is from genome assembly GCA_033576555.1 of Oophaga sylvatica. Classification (NCBI taxonomy): domain Eukaryota; kingdom Metazoa; phylum Chordata; class Amphibia; order Anura; family Dendrobatidae; genus Oophaga; species Oophaga sylvatica. The sequence goes on from JARQOD010008830.1 coordinate 20,596, forward strand.
ATAATTTTTCATTAATGTGTGTGTTTTTTTAACCATTTAATAATGGAGAGTTGTCTAATTGACAACTCTCCATTATTAACACGGCTTAATGTCACTTTCCAATAGCAAGGTGTTCTTAACCCATTATTAACCCATTAGCCACCGTTGCAGGGCAATGGGAATAGACGGGCTAAGTGCCAGAAAAGGCGCAACTAATAATAATAGATGTGCCTTTTCTGAGGTGGCTGGGGGCAGATGTTAGTAGCCAGGGGGGGCACAACAAAAATGCTCCCTCCCTAGGCTAATAATATCTGTTCTTCGTCACTGGCTTTCCCTGTCTGGTGAGAAAATACCACGGGAGCCCATGCATTTTTTTTCAACGAATTTACACATTTAATTACCACCTACATGTATGAAATTTTGCACATATACACTCATGTAATTGTTAATCAAAACCATATATCAAACTACATGAAATGAAATGGTTTACTGTATGTAAACTGTTATGATTTGGTAGCTGAGGAGTGCAGGTAAAAAAAAGGCAATACACCAGAGCAGTTGGAAACTATGAGATTGCAGTACCCTGACTAACCACCACAACTAGAGGCAGCCGTGGAGCGTTCCTACGTTGGTCCTAGACGCCTCGTCACAGCCTGAGAAACTAACTACACCTAAAGATAGATATAGGAAAGCTATCTGCCCCGGAGCAGAACCCCAAAGACAATAGAAAGCCCCCAAACATGTAATGGCGGTTAGACAAGATGAAATACTGACACAGAAAGAAAATAGTATGAGCAAACGCTGGGGCCCAAACTAAATAAATAGAAAAGGATAGGAAGGGTACTTACTGCAATCCCAGAAAACCCTGAAAAGCACCAACACCACTAATTTCAAAAACACCTGAGATCACACGACCTCTACCACCTAAATTAGTTCTCTGGTGTAACAAAATCAAAACAGCAGCCACTGAAAAAACTGGAAAAAGCAAAAGTACATACATAAGTGGCTGAACTAAACTGAGAGGGCAAAAGCCCCCGGAGGGGACCCTGAAGGCCCCCACAGAAGTGCAGGACAAAAATGCAAAAATATAGCACAAAAACAAAAAGAAGAAAATGTCTTATCTGTTAGCAGGAGATGCAGACACGACACAGCAGGCTACAAGGGAAACAGGAATGAAGGATTCAGACCAGAACAATTGATCACCGGCAACCCTGATGGGAAGGTGACTCCCTTATATAAGACCAGTCAGTAACACCTGATTCCCAGTCCTCACAATCTTCACTGGACAGACCAGCACCGCTTGTAATCACCAGAGGAAGCCTCTGCTCAGAACTCATCTCAAACCCATTCACAACAGTACCCCCCCTTGAGGAGGGGTCACCGAACCCTCATTTGAGCAACCAGGTCGGTCAGGATGAGTTCTATGATACGCACGGATAAGTCTCCTAGCATGGATGTCCGAAGCAAACACCCAAGAATTGTCTTCCTGACCATAACCTCTCCATTTAACCAAATACTGGAGTTTCCGTCTAGAAAAACGAGAATCTAATATTTTCTCAACCACATACTCCAGATTGCCCTCAACCAAAACAGGGTCAGGAGGCACAGCAGCAGGAACCACTGGCTCAACAAACCTCTTCAACAAGGACTTGTGGAACACGTTATGGATCTTAAATGTCCCTGGAAGAAGCAAACGAAAAGAAACAGGATTAATAATCTCCATGATCTTATAAGGTCCAATGAACCTAGGCTTAAATTTAGGAGATGCCACTCTCATAGGAATATTCTTTGAGGACAACCAGACCAAGTCCCCCACTTTAAACCGAGGACCATCAGTCCTATGCCGGTTAGCAAACCGCTGGGCCTTCTCCTGAGAGAGGGACAACCTCTCCACTACCTGGTCCCAAATCTGTTGCATACGCTCCACAACAGAGTCAACACCTGGACAGACAGAAGCCTCCGTCTGTCCTGAAGAAAATCGAGGGTGAAACCCAGAATTACAGAAAAACGGAGACATCAAAGTGGCAGAGCTAGCCCTATTGTAACGCTGGTATTCTGTACTTTGTTTTCCAGCGTTACTCTGCATGTCTTTTGCATTAACCCTTTTGCTCCTTTCCCCCTAACCAGCTGGGATGCTGTTGTCTGTTACCTATATGGATGCTGCTCAGTTCCCGGCTCTGCTGCGTACCCGTACTTGCGTGAGTGGCTCCGCTGCTTTGCATGACCGCCCGCATGTGCGGTCCCTGACCTGCTGTAAAAGCCGTCCGTAGCTTGCAAAGTCCTCTGCAGTGGTGCATGACTTACTACGTGTTTGGCAGCAGCCATTGTTGGGTTCCTGTCATGTGTGCATCGCCACGAAGATCGTCGCGGTTGCACATTCTGACTTCTCACAGCTGAGTTGCTGTTTCTTTGTGTTTGGCAGTTAGGGAGTTAATTCTGTCTGTGCTCAGTTCTGGGACTGGGTGCAGTTTCTCCCAGCTGCAATTAATTATTTGTTGATTGGTTTCCTTTAAATCTCTGGTTGTCTGTTTTGGGAGCTGCCAGTGAAATTCTTCATGCAGACCACAGATAGGATTGTATCTGTATAGACTTAAGTTAAAGAGATCCTTAGTTGTTTTAAGCTCACCTTGCTTAGAGTTTAATATCCCAGATCATTTATGTTCCTTCTGTGTTTGAGTGTGTATGCAAGTCTGTGTTTTCTCCAGTCTGTCTTATATTTCTAATCTGTGTATTTAGCAGAGATCAGCCCATATCCCTTTGGTGGTAATCAGAATCCTTCTTAGGACTGATTACAGGGTTCAGGGACTGATAGGAGACAGGGTTAGGCTGGAGACTTGGACCTCTGAACCATTATCAGTACCTCCAAGGTGAGGGATTAGTTAGGACCCCAGTTTAGGGTCAGGTTAGACCCCCGGTCCTCTTCTTTCCTGTGACAGTGTATCAAGTCCTCAAGATTAATCCTGAGTTCAACGGATATCGTGTCAGGTAAATCTATTCTATATTTACATGCTGATATTGCTAATCTATATGTTGTATAGAGTGTTGTTCTTTTAAGAATAGTTTACTGACATCGTACACATATCATAAGACCGCGTGACATTTTCACTGGCCAATAAAATTATTCCCAGTTGCCATGGATCCAGTAGCCCAGCTGGCTCTGCAGTTGCAGGGATTATCCATGGAGCTGACGGACATTAAGTCCAAAGTTTTGTCTCCCTCGGAGCAAACCAGATTTGAACCTAAAGTAGCTCTCCCGGACAGGTTCACTGGTGGGCGAGACAAATTTTTTACCTTCAGGGAAGCATGTAAATTGTATTTTCGGCTTCGGCCTCGATCATCAGGGAGTGAAGAGCAGAGAGTGGGAATTGTTATCTCGCTCCTACAAGGGGACCCTCAATCCTGGGCATTTTCCCTTCCTCCGGGATCCCCGGCTCTACAGTCAGTAGATCGATTTTTTACTGCCCTGGGTTTGGTATATGATGACCCAGATCGGGTCTCTCTTGCTGAGACAAAATTACGTAAGATACAGCAGGGAGATCGTCCGGCGGAGGAATTTGCTTCTGAGTTCCATAGATGGGCCACAGATACTCAGTGGAATGACCCAGCTCTTAGGAGCCAGTTTTGTCATGGGCTTTCTGACAAATTAAAGGACGTTTTGGCTCAGTATGATTCTCCTCCATCACTGGAGGCTGCTATGGCCCTGGCTATCCGTACTGATAGACGGCTCCGGGAGAGGTGCGAGGTAACTCCGCCCCCTGTTGTTACTCCACCTACTACTAAAGTCCCTTATGTTGAGGTTCCCCTTGTCTGTTCGGAGGAGCCTATGCAGTTGGGAGGGACATCATTTCGTAGGAGGGGATTGGCGGTACGCCGCAGGACTAGAAGGTGTTTCTTCTGCGGGAAAGAGGGACATTTTGTTGGGGGATGTCCGTCCCGTGCCTTGTTGAGCAAGAAGTCGCCGGAAAACTGTTAATCCCAGGTTGTGTGGTGGACGACAACCTGGGAGTATGTATTTCGTCCGCTAGTTCTTCTCAGTTCCTTGTACCAGTGGAGGTGGTGGTTGGTACGAGAGTGGAGAGATTTTCTGTTCTTCTTGATAGTGGGTCCGGGGCTAATCTGGTTGACGCTCAGTTTGCTCAGGCTCAAGGTATGCATCTGAGTGTATTGGTCAAACCGATCCCTATATTCTCCATTGACGCCAGGCCTCTCGGCCAAGGTAGCTTTGTTCATGAGGTTCATAACATTGACCTTCGGGTAGGGGCAATACATAGGGAACTATTATCTTGTTATGTGTTGGAGGGTCTACCTACTCCTATTGTGTTGGGACTTCCTTGGTTGCTTAAACATAACCCTGTGATTAATTGGCAGTCCAGAGAGATAAGCCAATGGGGTGAGTTTTGCAAAAGTAACTGCATGAACACAGTCATCAGTGCGGTCGTGCCTAGTACTTTGCCTCCTTTTTTGGAGGACTTTGGGGATGTGTTCTCTGAGGAGGGGTGTCAGGAGTTGCCTCCTCATCGCGTGTATGACTGCTCTATTAATTTACTTCCTGATGCTAAGTTACCTAAAGCTAGGTTATATAACCTTTCTGGTCCTGAGAGGCAGGCTATGAAAGATTATATTTCGGAAAGTCTGGCCAAAGGGCATATTAGACCTTCATCTTCCCCAGTGGCCGCGGGGTTCTTCTTTGTGAAGAAAAAAGATGGAGGCCTACGCCCTTGCTTGGATTTCCGCGAACTTAATCGGATTACTGTTCGAGATCCGTATCCACTCCCTCTGATTCCTGATCTCTTCAATCAAATTGTTGGCGCCAAATGGTTCTCTAAATTGGATCTCAGGGGGGCGTATAATCTGATTAGGATAAAAGAGGGGGATGAGTGGAAAACGGCGTTTAACACGCCGGAGGGACATTATGAGAACCTTGTCATGCCTTTTGGTCTGACTACTGCACCAGCAGTATTCCAACATTTTGTTAATGACATTTTTCGTCATCTGGTGGGGCTGTTTGTGGTCGTATATTTGGATGACATTTTAATTTACTCGCCAGATCTTGTGTCTCACCAGGAGCATGTGAGACAGGTGTTGCAGATCTTGCGAGACAATAAACTATACGCCAAACTGGAAAAGTGTGTATTCGCCGTACAGGAACTTCAGTTTTTGGGTTTCTTGGTGTCAGCCTCCGGTTTCCGTATGGACCCTGAAAAGGTGAGAGCAGTGCTTGAATGGGATCAGCCAGAGGATCTTAAGGCTCTGCAGCGTTTTCTGGGGTTTGCTAACTACTACCGGAAATTTATTTGTAATTTCTCATCTGTTGTCAAACCTCTCACTGACATGACAAGAAAAGGGACGGATTTTTCTAAATGGTCGGACAAAGCTTGCCAAGCCTTTTCCTCTTTGAAGAAATGTTTTGCTTCGGCACCCGTTCTCATCCAACCAGATGCATCACAGCCGTTCATTGTGGAGGTGGACGCGTCTGACGTAGGGGTGGGTGCAATATTGTCCCAGGGTCCGTCCCCTGGTAAATGGCATCCGTGCGCTTTCTTTTCTAAGAAATTGTCGTCCGCCGAAAGGAATTATGATATCGGCAATAGGGAACTTTTGGCCATTAAGTTGGCTTTTGAAGAATGGCGTCACTTTTTGGAGGGGGCAGTCCACCCGGTCACCGTCATTACTGATCACAAGAACCTGCTGTATTTGGAATCTGCTAAGCGTCTGAATTCCAGACAAGCTCGATGGTCGTTGTTTTTTACCAGGTTTAATTTTGTTGTCACTTATCGCCCTGGATCTAAGAATGTTAAGGCGGATGCCTTGTCTCGCAGTTTCCCAGGGGCCGGGAAAATGGATGGCCCGATTCCTATCCTTCAGGAGGGGGTGGTAGTGTCGGCTGTATGTTCTGAGCTTGAGGAGGAGGTATTAGAGGTTCAGGGGGACGCCCCTGCAGGACCTCCAGGGAGACTGTTTGTCCCAAATCAGTTGAGACAAAAGGTTATTGAGGCACATCATAATTCTGCTTTAGCAGGACATCCAGGGAGTAAGGCTACTTTAGATCTCCTTTCTCGCCGGTTTTGGTGGCCTAACGTTAATAAAGATGTTTTAACTTTTGTCGCGTCCTGTGGGGTTTGTGCTCGCTCTAAGACCCCTCATACCCGTCCGTCTGGGACCCTCTTACCCTTGAAACTTCCGGAGCGTCCATGGACTCATTTGTCTATGGACTTCATCACGGACCTTCCTCAGTCGTCAGGGAAGACTGTCATACTGGTGGTTGTTGACAGGTTCAGTAAGATGGCACATTTCATTGCTCTTCCTGCCCTCCCTAATGCTAAAACTCTGGCGCAGGTGTTCATTGGGGAGATTGTGAGACTTCATGGGTTGCCTTCTGATGTGGTGTCAGATAGGGGGTCTCAGTTTGTGTCCAAGTTTTGGAGGGCATTTTGTTTACGTCGGGGGATGCAATTGTCATTTTCCTCGGCTTTTCATCCGCAGACCAATGGTCAGACAGAGCGTCTGAATCAAAGCCTAGAGACTTATCTTCGGTGTTTTGTCTCAGAGAACCAGGAGGACTGGTCTTCTTTCTTGCCTCTGGCAGAGTTCGCTCTTAACAACAGGCGGAGCGAGTCCACTGGTAAATCCCCGTTTTTTGGGGCATATGGTTTTCATCCCCAGTTTTGTACTTTCAATGGGGGGGCCCTTCTGGGGTTCCTGAGGAGGAGCGTTTCTCGTCGTCACTTGCTTCAGTGTGGAGAGGTGTATTGAATAATCTGAGTGCTATGGGGAACCGTTATAAACGTATGGCTGATAGGAGGAGAGTTTCTGGTCCAGATCTTAATGTGAACGATCTGGTATGGTTGTCTACCAGGAATATAAAACTTAAAGTTCCCTCCTGGAAGCTGGGCCCCAGATTCATCGGGCCGTACAGGATCAGTTCCATAATTAATCCTGTGGCATTTCGTCTGGACCTCCCTCCTACGTTTAAAATTCATAATGTGTTCCACAAGTCATTACTTAAGAGGTACGTGGCACCAGTCATACCATCACCTCTACCTCCTCCTCCAGTGGTGGTCAATGGTAACTTGGAGTTTCAAGTGTCAAAGATCATTGACTCACGTCTGAATCGCCGGTCCCTTCAGTACTTGGTGCATTGGAAGGGGTATGGTCCAGAGGAGAGGACGTGGGTTCCTGCGTCTGACATTAACGCAGATCGTTTGGTGCGGACCTTCCACAGAACTCACCCGGGCAAACCTGGCCCTGAGGGTCCGGAGGCCCCTCGTAGAAGGGGGGGTACTGTCATGTGTGCATCGCCACGAAGATCGTCGCGGTTGCACATTCTGACTTCTCACAGCTGAGTTGCTGTTTCTTTGTGTTTGGCAGTTAGGGAGTTAATTCTGTCTGTGCTCAGTTCTGGGACTGGGTGCAGTTTCTCCCGGCTGCAATTAATTATTTGTTGATTGGTTTCCTTTAAATCTCTGGTTGTCTGTTTTGGGAGCTGCCAGTGAAATTCTTCATGCAGACCACAGATAGGATTGTATCTGTATAGACTTAAGTTAAAGAGCTCCTTAGTTGTTTTAAGCTCACCTTGCTTAGAGTTTAATATCCCAGATCATTTATGTTCCTTCTGTGTTTGAGTGTGTATGCAAGTCTGTGTTTTCTCCAGTCTGTCTTATATTTCTAATCTGTGTATTTAGCAGAGATCAGCCCATATCCCTTTGGTGGTAATCAGAATCCTACTTAGGACTGATTACAGGGTTCAGGGACTGATAGGAGACAGGGTTAGGCTGGAGACTTGGACCTCTGAACCATTATCAGTACCTCCAAGGTGAGGGATTAGTTAGGACCCCAGTTTAGGGTCAGGTTAGACCCCCGGTCCTCTTCTTTCCTGTGACAGTGTATCAAGTCCTCAAGATTAATCCTGAGTTCAACGGATATCGTGTCAGGTAAATCTATTCTATATTTACATGCTGATATTGCTAATCTATATGTTGTATAGAGTGTTGTTCTTTTAAGAATAGTTTACTGACATCGTACACATATCATAAGACCGCGTGACAGTTCCCTCTGTGTTGAGCTGTCTGGCTCTGCATAGGGGGCGCGGCCCACACCTGTCCTGCTTTTATGTGGATTGGGTGTTTACTAGAATTACTGCTCCAGCCTATCGCTGTGAAGCAGCTCATATATAAAGTTCCCCAGCCCTAGTGGGCATTGCCAGAGCTTCACATGGAATCCACATTGAGTCCCTGAACCTAGCCGTATGTGGTTGTGTGTTCAGCTCCTGCTCTGAATTTGATCAGCTCTGGAGAGCTGATTCCCTGTTCCTGCTGTGTCTTGTTCCCTGATCCTGGATCTAACCCGGTACCTGAATGTCTGAACTGTGTCTTGTGTTTCCGCCTATGCTGGGGGCTGATTACCCAGATCGCCGTTCCTGGAGGCTGTATATCCAGGCCTGTTCCTGCTGTGTCTAATTACCTGAATCCCTGATCCTGGATCTAACCCGGTACCTGAATGTCTGAACTGTGTCTTGTGTTTCCGCCTATGCTGGGGGCTGATTACCCAGATCGCCGTTCCTGGAGGCTGTATATCCAGGCCTGTTCCTGCTGTGTCTAATTACCTGAACCCCTGATCTTGGATCACATCTTGTACCTGACTGTCTGAATTGTGTCCTCTGTGTTATATTCCTGAAATCCTGCTGAGTCCAGAACCCTGTGCCAGTGACTGTGAATCCTTGCTATATAACCTGAGTTCATCTTGGAAGGAGGAGTCCGGTGTGTGCTGAGTTTCTGTTACTCTGTGCTCAGCTTCTGTGCAATCCCCGGCCAGCTCCCGTTGAGCTTGGCGGGGCTTGCACCAGACCGCTGGGGTTCCTTTTCAGGTCGCTGCCAGATGTCCGGATCCTATGCCTGATGACCATGGCCTGATGTCCGATGTCCGACGACCACTTCCAGATGTCCGGATCCTATCCTCCCTGCCTGATGTCCGGGCCCTGCCGATTGTTGCCAGATGTCCGGAGCCTGCTGATCGGTGTCAGATTGTAATGTATGTAGTACAGTTCATATAGCGTCTTGTGCTTGGGTGCGATGAAAATACATGAGACACAGGTTTGATATAGAAGGTCTTGTATTACTTCATACAAGTGGCAAAAATAGTCACACAGTTTGCAGATACAGAAGCAGGAGACACAGCAGGCCAGAGTAACTTAAACTCAGCAATCACTCTCCACAACAGGTTCAGGATCTTCTTCTCTGTTACCGTAAGTCCATGCAAACGTGGATCTTTCAAAGAGCAGGGTTCCAGAGTCCACAAGTGTTCCAGAGTTCCTCAGTAGGAATAGCTGGAGTACAAAGTCCAAGGCTTCCAGGAGTCAGGTCACAGGTTCACTGCAGGCTAGATTCTGAAGCACTGATTGCTCAGCTGTGGCTGCTTAAGAAGCAAGAGGGAGAGAATCAGGGCGGGAACATGAAAGCTGGAAACTCCATATTGACTGAGGGCAAGATAGCTGCAGCAAGACAGAAAGCAAAATGGCTGACGGAAAAACTGAGTTTCAAGAACATGTACAAATAATCTTACATTACTCCACCCTTAGGGACAACCTCCGGATGGCCTCAGACCAGGCTTGTCTGGGTACCTCTGATGAAACTGGCGGAGCAAACGAGGAGCATTAACGTTATTGACTGGTTCCCATGAGTTGTCCTCCACTGGGTAGCCCTGCCATTTAATCAAATATTGTAACTGATTTCTGTATAACCTGGAATCTAGAATTCTTTCCACCACAAATTCTTCCTGACCATCGACTAGCACTGGGTCAGGGCAAGGAGAAGAACGTCCAGGAAACGTATTGGGTGTTGCAGCCTTTAGTAGGGATACATGAAAGACAGGATGGATTCTCATAGTTCTAGGCAGTTGAAGACGACAAGCAACGGCACTTATAATTTTACTGATTTTATAGGGTCCAATGTACTTATGTCCCAACTTAGACGATGGAATCCTTAACTTAAGATTTCTGGTTGACAGCCAGACCAGGTCTCCTACCTTGAAAGCTGGTGCAGGTTTATGAAATGTATCTGCTGCTTTCTTGTACCTTTCCTGAGCCAATTCCAGATTCTCCTTTAGAAGATCCATATTCTTCTGTAAAGACGTGATTCTTTCAGCCACTGCTGGTAAAGGCGTTTCTATGGGAAATCGTGGAAGAATGTTAGGATGATAACCTAGATTGGAGTAAAAAGGAGACTGCTTAGTGGAGGCGCTCTGAGAGTTGTTATAAGAGAACTCAGCCAATGGAAGTAGATCCACCCAATCATCCTGTAGGTGGCAGATAAAGCAGCGGAGATACTGCTCCAGAGTTTGATTGGTTCGTTCGGTCTGTCCATTAGTCTGGGGATGAAAAGCAGAAGAAAGGTTTACTTTAATGTCCAATGCTGCACAGAAATTTTGCCAAAACCTTGAAGTGAATTGCACCCCTCGATCCGAAATGACCTCATCCGGTACTCCATGTAAGCGAAACACATCTTTAATCATCAAATCTGATGTCTGTTTTGCAGTGGGTAAGCCGACACAAGGGATAAAATGAGCTGCCTTTGTTAAACGATCAACCACCACTAGAATGGTGTTTTTCCCTTGAGAGGTTGGTAACTCCACAATGAAGTCCATAGAAATGGATCCCCACGGGCGGGACGGGGTGGGAAGAGGTTGTAACAGACCAGTTGGTGAGGAGCGAGGTGTCTTGCATCTTGCACAGACTTCACATGAAGTGACATAGTTTAAAACATCCTTCCTGCAAGTGGGCCACCAAAAGAAACGAGAAAGAAATTCCTGTGTCTTTAGAATTCCTCCATGCCCAGCTATCTTGGAATCGTGAATGAGTTGCAATACTCTCAATCTGACTGTTTCAGGAATATACAGACGTTGTCCCAGAATCCACACACCATTCTTAAAGACAAGACTTACGTCCCTCGGGGGTTGTGCCAACAAGGAATCCGCATGGTATGCTTCCTTGATGTCCTTAAGTAGGTCTTGATTATGAATCACTCCCAGGAATCTAGAGTCAGGAAGAATAGTCTTAGGAGGAGCAAGTGGACGGGTCTCTGCTGAATGAATCCTAGAGAGTGCATCAGCCTTTCCATTGCGCGATCCTGGTCTATAAGAAATGACAAAATTAAATTGGTTTAAGAAAAGATTCCAGTGAGCCTGGCGAGGAGTCAGGCACTTAGCCGACCTGATAAATTCAAGGTTACGATGGTCTGTCAGGACGACTATTTGCTGTGCAGCTCCCTGAAGAAGGTGTCTCCATTCTTTGAAGGCAGCAATAATGGCCAACAACTCTCTATTGCCCACATCGTAGTTCCTCTCAGCCGAAGACAACTGCTGGGAAAAGAAGGCACAGGGATGCAAGACATTCTTCTCACCTGTTCTCTGAGAGAGTATAGCTCCAACGGCACAGTCTGAAGCATCCACCTCTATTATGAAGGCAAGTTCGGGGTTGGGATGTACCAAGATAGGTGCGGTGGTAAATTTATCTTTTAGACGGGAAAATGCTTCCTGGGCTTGGGGAGTCCAGGAGAACCTAGACTCTTTCCGGGTAAGTTGGGTGATAGGTGACACTACCTCAGAGAAATCCCTAATGAAACGTCTATAGAAATTGGCAAACCCGATGAAGCGCTGCACCTCCTTCACATTTCTAGGACTTGACCAATCCTTGATGGCTTGGGTCTTGCTTCCATCCATACTAATTCCTTGTGTAGACAGTACATACCCCAGAAATTGAATTTCGGTCCTATGGAATTCACACTTTTCAAGTTTGATGTAAAGATGGTTTTGTCTTAGACGTTCCAAGACCATTCTCACATGTCCATGATGTTCCTCTGTGGAGTTAGAAAAAATTAGAATATCATCCAAATAAATCACCACGAATGTATCTAGGAGATCCCTGAAGATGTCATTCACCAAGTGTTGGAAAGTGGCTGGGGCGGTACTCAGACCAAAAGGCATAACTAGATATTCAAAGTGTCCATAGCGTGACCTGAATGCAGTCTTCCATTCATCCTCAGGTCTAATACGGACCAAGTTATAGGCCCCACGGAGATCCAATTTAGAGAAAATTTTGGCATGCCGCACTCTCTCCAATAACTCAGGGATTAAAGGCAATGGATAACGGTTTTTAATAGTAACCTTATTGAGTTCCCTATAGTCTACGCAGGGTCTCAGAGATCCATCTTTCTTCTTCACAAAGAAGATGGGTGCACCTGCAGGAGATGAAGAGGGGCGTATGAAGCCCTTGGCTAGATTTTCGTCTATGTAATCCTTTAAAGCCTTTAGCTCAGGCCCCGCCAGGGGTAGATCTTACCAAAAGGTATCTCTGCTCCAGGCAATAATTCAATTGGACAATCATATGGACGGTGAGGGGGAAGCTGGTCAGCGTTCTTCTTGTCACATAAATCCACATAGTCCTGGTATACAGCTGGTAGTTCAGGGACTGACATGGTTCCTTTAGGAACAGAGCAAGCTGAAACTTCTGGACTCATCTGTTTCTCTGGAAAGTGTAATTCCTTGGTCTCCCAGTTAATGGTAGGGTTCTGAGCCTGCAGCCATGGTAGCCCTAGAATAATGGGAAAGTGGGGAGAAGAGATAAGCATAAAGGACAGTTTCTCTTGATGATCTTTACCCATAAGGACCCTCAAAGGCTCCGTTTCCTGATCCACTGGTCCAGAGGTCAGCAGGGAGCCATCCACAGTTTCCATCTGTACTGGAGTAGCCTTCTTCACTGAACGTATCCCCTGTTTCAGAGCAAAGGAGACATCCATAAAATTCCCACTTGCCCCTGAGTCGATCATAGCAGAGCTAGACACCCAGACTGAGTCAACCCAGAGTTTGATGGAAAGGAAGCAATGAGAATTGTTTTTCCTACAACTCAGCTGGGACACCGCTGAGGAAACTTGAAAAATTGCAGCGTTTACACAGTCATCGTCCTCAGAAGTAATGGAGTTTAAGTCCGAGAAATCAATATCTGTTGCTGCAGATCTCTCTGGAGCCTGAGGCTCGGACCTGACAGATCTCCTCTCGCAACACTCACAGTGAATGACTGCTGCAGTAGTCTTACGAGAACGGCTGGGGCAGTTTATAATGAAGTGCCCTGACTTACCACAATAGAAACATAGATTTTCCTTAACACGATGTTCTTTGCGTGCATCACTAACCCGTCTTTGTAAAGAGTCTACCTGCATGGGTTCAGGTTCAGGTTCCCGTGTGATCCTACTCAAAGGTTCCTTAACTGGGGAGGAAGGTAGGAAAAGGTTAGTGCGATTGCTTTCGAACCATCTCTCTTGCCTGCGTTCAGTCAGGCGAGCATCAATACGGATGCAGTAGTTA
>JARQOD010008831.1:0-33924 GCA_033576555.1 Oophaga sylvatica
GAATGTGGACCCACTGGACCACGGGGGAGACCCGGGCCTGCCCGGACTAGGGAAGGGCAGCGACCGGGATCCGTGGCAGCTGAGCATGTGGGCAAGGTGGCGACCTGCAGGACTAGACAACACCGCACAACTTCAGGTAAGAAGAAACATAAAGTTTACTTAAAGAAACACAGTACATAAACAGAACATAAGACCGGGCTCCCGATTCCTCACATCAGAGAAGGGTACACGACTCAGGATCACAGACGAGTGCTGGAGGACATCACGGGTAGATGCAGTCCAGGGTTATCTGGCACGGGCATACTTGGGCGGCCTCTCTCTCAGGCCTTAGGCGTAGCACAGGCTCAGCAGAGAACATCAGACACCGACCTCAGACAGACTTCAGACGATGGCGGGGTCATCACGGGTTGATGAAGTCCAGGGTCATCTGGCACGGGCATACTAGTATGGCCTCTCTCAGGCCTCAGGCGTAGCACAGGCTCAGCAGGAGAACATCAGACACTGACCCAGGACAGACGTCATCACAGGTAGACCAAGGAGGAACCGGCAGGACATCGGAACATCAGGAACACGGACTGGATCTCAGGGACACAGGAACACGGACAGGACATCAGGGACACGGATTGGATCTCAGGGAGTCAGGAACACGGACAGGAACATCAGGAACACGGATTGGATCTCAGGGAGTCAGGAACACAGACAGTAACACGGATTGGATCTCAGGAACACAGACAGGAACACGATTGGATCTCAGGGAGTCAGGAACACGGACTGGAACCAGGAACACGGATTGGATCTCAGGGAGTCAGGAACACGGACTGGAACACAGGAACACGGACTGGAACACAGGCATCGGACTCCGGACATCTGGCACCGATCGGCAGGCTCCGGACATCAGGCAGAGATGGATAGGATCCAGACATCTGGAAGTGGTCATCGGACATCGGATATCAGGCAGTGGTCATCAGGGAGGACATCTAGTATCGATCTGAAAAGGAACCCCAGCGGTCTGGTGCAAGCCCCGCCAGGCTCAACGGGAGATGGCCGGGATTGCACAGAAGCTGAGCACAGAGTAACAGAAACTCAGCACACACCGGACTCCTCCTTCCAAGATGAACTCTGGTTATATAGCAAGGATTCACAGTCACTGGTACAGGGTTCAGGACACAGCAGGATTTCAGGAACATAACACAGAGGACACAGTTCAGATAGTCAGGTACAGGATGCGATCCAGGATCAAGGATTCAGGTAATAAGACACAGCAGGAACAGGCCTGGATATACAGCCTCCAGGAACGGCGATCTGGGTAATCAGCCCCCAGCATAGGCGGAAATACAAGACACAGTTCAGACATTCAGGTACAGGGTTAGATCCAGGATCAGGGATTCAGGAACAAGACACAGCAGGAACAGGGAATCAGCTCTCCAGAGCTGATCGAACTCAGAGCAGGAGCAGAACACACCACCACATACGGCTAGGTTCAGGAATTCAATGCAGATTCAATGCGAAGCTCTGGCAACGCCCACTAGGGCTGGGGAACTTTATATATGAACTGCTTCACAGCGATAGGCTGGAGCAGTAATTCTAGTACAGTCATGGCCAAAAGTTTTGAGAATGACACAAATATTATATTTTCACATGATCTGCTGCCCTCTGGTTTTTATGTGTGTTTGACAGATGTTTTTATCACAGACAGAAATATAATAATTGCAAACATATGAGTAACAAAAGCTTATATTGACAGTTAGAATGAGTTAATGCAGCAAGTCAATATTTGCAGTGTTGACCCTTCTTCTTCAGGACCTCTGCAATTCTCCCTGGCATGCTCTCAATCAACTTCTGGACCAAATCCTACTGATAGCAGTCCATTCTTGCACAATCAATGCTTTCATTTTGTCAGAATTTTTAGGTTTTTGTTTGTCCACCCGTCTCTTGAAGATTGACCACAAGTTCTCAATGGGATTAAGATCTGGGGAGTTTCCAGGCCATGGACCCAAAATCTCTATGTTTTGTTCCCTGAGCCATTTAGTTATCACCTTTGCTTTATGGCAAGGTGCTCCATCATGCTGGAAAAGGCATTGTTGATCGCCAAACTGCTCTTGGAGGGTTGGGAGAAGTTGCTCTTGGAGGACATTCTGGTACCATTCTTTATTCATGCTGTGTTTTTAGGCAAGACTGTGAGAGAGCCGATTCCCTTGGCTGAGAAGCAACCCCACACATGAATGGTTTCAGGATGCTTAACAGTTGGCATGAGACAAGACTGGTGGTAGCGCTCACCTTGTCTTCTCCGAATGAGGCGTTTTCCTGATGTCCCAAACAATCGAAAAGGGGATTCATCAGAGAAAATACCTTTACCCCAGTCCTCAGCAGTCCACTGCCTGTACCTTTTGCAGAATATCAGTCTGTCCATGATGTTTTTTCTGGAGAGAAGTGGCTTCTTTGCTGCCCTCCTTGAGACCAGGCCTTGCTCCAAGAGTCTCCGCCTCACAGTGCGTGCAGATGCACTCACACCTGCCTGCTGCCATTCCTGAGCAAGCTCTGCACTGCTGGTAGCCCGATCCCGCAGCTGAAACACTTTTAAGAGACGGTCCTGGCGCTTGCTGGTCTTTCTTGGGCGCCCTGGAGCCTTTTTGGCAACAATGGAACCTCTCTCCTTGAAGTTCTTGATGATGCGATAGATTGTTGACTGAGGTGCAATCTGTCATGTATAGTGTACAGTTCCTATAGCGTCTTGTGCTGGGGTGCGAGGAAAACACCGGAGACATAGGTTGAAATGAAATGACTTGTATTACTTCATACAAGCATGCTGAAAAGTTCACACAGTTTGCAGGAACAGCGACAGGAGACACAGCAGGCCAGAGTAACTTCAAGCACTACAATAAATCTCCAAAGCAGGTTCAGGATCTCTTCTCTGTACCGTAATTCCTCTGCAAACATGGATTCACCAAACAGCATGTTTCCAGAGTCCAAAAGTGTTCCAAGGTTCCTCAGTAGGGAATAGCTGGAGTACAAGTCCAAGGTTTCAGGAGTCAGGTCACAGACTGACTGAGGCTTGATTCAGGAGCACTGATTGTTCAGCTGAGGCTGCTTAAGAAGCAAGAGGGAAGAATCAGGGCGGGAACATGAAAACTGGAAACTCCATATTAACTGAGGGCAAGAGCTGCAGAAAGACAGAAAGCAAAATGGCCGACGGAAAACTGAGTTTAAGGAACATGTCAACAGAGACAAAGAACCTTACATTACTCCCCCCTTAGGGACAACCTCCGGATGACCTCAGACCAGGCTTGTCAGGGTACCTCTGATGAAACTGGCGGAGCAGGCAAGGAGCATTTACATTATTGACTGGTTCCCATGAGTTGTCCTCCACTGGGTAGCCCTGCCATTTAATCAAATATTGCAACTGATTTCTGTACAACCTGGAATCTAGAATCCTTTCCACCATAAATTCTTCCTGACCATCGACCAGCACTGGGTCAGGGCAAGGAGAAGAACGTCCAGGAAACGTATTGGGTGTTGCAGCCTTTAGTAGGGATACATGAAAGACAGGGTGGATTCTCATAGTTCTGGGCAGTTGAAGACGACAAGCAACAGCACTTATAATCTTATTGATCTTATAAGGTCCAATGTACTTATGTCCCAATTTAGACGATGGAATCTTTAATTTAAGATTTCTGGTTGACAGCCAGACCAAATCTCCTACCTTGAAAGCTGGTGCAGGTTTACGAAATTTATCTGCTGCTTTCTTGTACCTTTCCTAAGCCAATTCTAGATTTTCCTTTAGAAGATCCATATTCTTTTGTAAAGAAGTGATTCTTTCAGCCACTGCCGGCAAGGGCGTATCTATGGGAAATCGAGGAAGAATGTTAGGATGATAACCTAGATTGGAGTAAAAAGGAGACTGCTTAGTGGAGGCGCTCTGAGAGTTGTTATAAGAGAACTCAGCCAGTGGAAGTAGATCCACCCAATCATCCTGTAGGTGGCAGATAAAACAGCGGAGATACTGCTCCAGGGTCTGATTGGTTCGTTCTGTCTGTCCATTAGTCTGGGGATGAAAAGCAGAAGAAAGGTTTACTTTAATGTCCAATGCTGCACAGAAATTTTGCCAAAACCTTGAAGTGAATTGCACCCCTCGATCGAAATGACCTCATCCGGTACTCCATGTAAGCGAAACACATTCTTAATCATCAAGTCTGATGTCTGTTTTGCAGTGGGTAAGCCGACACAAGGGATAAAATGAGCTGCCTTTGTTAGACGGTCAACCACCACTAGAATGGTGTTCTTCCCTTGAGAGGTTGGTAACTCCACAATGAAGTCCATAGAAATGGATCCCCACGGGCGGGACGGGGTGGGAAGAGGTTGCAACAGACCAGTTGGTGAGGAGCGAGGTGTTTTGCATCTTGCACAGACTTCACATGAAGTGACATAGTTTAAGACATCTTTCCTGTAAGTGGGCCACCAAAAGAAACGAGAAAGAAATTCTTGTGTCTTTAGAATTCCCCTATGCCCGGCTATCTTGGAATCGTGGATGAGTTGCAATACTCTCAATCTGACTGTTTCAGGTATATACAGACGTTGTCCCTGAATCCACACACCATTCTTAAAGACAAGACTTACGTCCCTTGGGGGTTGAGCCAACAAAGAATCCGCATGGTATGCTTCCTTGATGTCCTTAAGTAGGTCTTGATTATGAATCACTCCCAGGAATCTAGAGTCAGGAAGAATAGTCTTAGGAGGAGTAAGTGGACGTGTCTCTGCTGAATGAATCCTAGAGAGTGCATCAGCCTTTCCATTGCGCGATCCTGGTCTATAAGAAATGGCAAAATTAAATTGGTTTAGGAAAAGATTCCAGCGAGCCTGGCGAGGAGTCAGGCACTTAGCCGACCTGATAAATTCAAGGTTACGATGGTCTGTCAGGACGACTATTTGCTGTGCAGCTCCCTGAAGAAGGTGTCTCCATTCCTTGAAGGCGGCAATAATGGCCAACAATTCTCTATTGCCCACATCGTAGTTCCTCTCAGCCGAAGACAACTGCTGGGAAAAGAAGGCACAGGGATGCAAGACATTCTTCTCACCTGTTCTCTGAGAGAGTATAGCTCCAACGGCACAGTCTGAAGCATCCACCTCTATTATGAAGGCAAGCTCGGGGTTGGGATGTACTAAGATAGGTGCGGTGGTAAATTTATCCTTTAAACAGGAAAATGTTTCCTGAGCTTGCGGGGTCCAGGAGAACCTAGACTGTTTCCGGGTAAGTTGGGTGATAGGTGACACTACCTCAGAAAAATTCTTAATGAAACGTCTATAGAAGTTGGCAAACCCGATGAAACGCTGCACCTCCTTCACATTTCTAGGAATTGGCCAATCCTTGATGGCTTGGGTCTTGCTTCCATCCATACTAATCCCTTGCGTAGATAGTACATACCCCAGAAATTGAATTTCGGTCCTATGGAATTCACATTTTTCAAGTTTGATGTAGAGATGGTTTTGTCTTAGGCGTTCTAAGACCATTCTCACATGTCCATGATGTTCCTCTGTGGAGTTAGAAAAAATTAGAATATCATCCAGATAAATCACCACAAATGTATCTAGGAGATCCCTGAAGATATCATTCACGAAGTGTTGGAAAGTGGCTGGGGCGGTACTCAGACCAAAAGGCATAACTAGATATTCAAAGTGTCCATAGCGTGACCTGAAAGCAGTCTTCCATTCATCCCCAGGTCTAATACGGACCAAGTTATAGGCCCACGGAGATCCAGTTTAGAGAAAATTTTGGCATGCCGCACTCTCTCCAACAACTCAGGGATTAAAGGCAATGGATAACGGTTTCTAATAGTAACCTTATTGAGTTCCCTATAGTCTATGCAGGGTCTCAGAGATCCATCTTTCTTCTTCACAAAGAAGATGGGTGCACCTGCGGGAGATGAAGAGGGGCGTATGAAGCCCTTGGCTAAATTTTCGTCTATATAATCCTTCAAAGCTTTTAGCTCGGGCCCCGCTAGGGGGTAGATCTTACCAAAAGGTATCTCGGCTCCAGGCAATAATTCAATTGGACAATCATATGGACGGTGAGGAGGAAGCTGATCAGCGTTCTTCTTGTCACATAAATCCACATAGTCCTGGTATACAGCTGGTAGTTCAGGGACTGACATGGTTCCTTTAGGAACAGAGCAAGCTGAAACTCCTTGACTCATCTGTTTCTCCGGAAAGTGTAATTCCTTGGTCTCCCAGTTAATCGTAGGATTCTGCGCCTGCAGCCATGGTAGCCCTAGAATAATGGGAAAGTGGGGAGAAGAGATAAGCAAAAAAGACATTTTCTCCTGATGATCTTTACCCATAAGGACCCTCAAAGGCTCTGTTTCTTGATCCACTGGTCCAGAAGTCAGTAGAGAGCCATCCACAGTCTCCATCTGTACTGGAGTAGCCTTCTTCACTGAACGTATCCCCTGTTTCAGAGCAAAGGAGATATCCATAAAATTTCCACTTGCTCCTGAGTCGATCATAGCAGAGCTAGACACCCAGACTGAGTCAACCCAGAGTTTGATGGAAAGGAAGCAATGAGAATTGTTTCTTTTACAACTCAGCTGGGACACCGCTGAGGAAACTTGAAAAATTGCAGCGTTTATACCGTCATCGTCCCCAGAACTAACAGAGTTTAAGTCGAGAAATCAAGATCTCTTGCAGCAGATCTCTCTGGAGCCTGAGGCTCGGACATGACAGAGCTCCTCTCGCAACACTCACAGTGAATGACTGCTGCAGTAGTCTTACGAGAACGGCTGGGGCAGTTTATAATGAAGTGCCCTGACTTACCACAGTAGAAACATAGATTTTCCTTTATACGATGTTCTTTGCGTGCATCACTAACCGTCTTTGTAAAGAGTCCACCTGCATGGGTTCAGGTTCTGGTTCCCTTGTGATCCTACTCAAGGTTCCTTAGCTGAGGAGGGAGGTAGTAAAAGGTTAGTGCGATTATTTTCGAACCATCTCTCTTGTCTGCGTTCAGTCAGACGAGCATCAATACGGATACAATAGTTAATAAAGTCACCTAACGCAGTGGGAGGGTCGGCACGAGCAAGTTCATCCTTAATCAGTGGAGACAACCCTTTCCGAAAAATAGATTTTTTAGCGGAAGTGTCCCAAGTGGTATCAAGAGCCCATCTCCTGAAATCCAGGGCATATTCGGCTACTGAACGCTTACCTTGGCGCAAAGTTAACATGGCTGCTTCAGCTGTTGCACCTCGATTGGGGTCATCAAACACCTGCCCCATGGCTGAAATAAAAGCATCAAGGTGATTCAAACAATCATCCTCAGTCTCAATCAGAGGGTTTGCCCACATCAAAGCCTTATTGGTAAGCAACATGATTATAGTAAGCACTTTGGATCGTTCAGTGGGAAATTGTGAAGCATGTGCAGAGAAAAATAAATTGCATTGATTAATAAATCCCCTGAATTTCTCACGTTCACCGCCAAAACGAAAAGGAGGTAATTTGGGGATCCAGAACTCGGGGTTATGGCAGGAGCCTGGGCTCGTTCCTCTAGAGCCTCAATCCTGGCTCGCAATTCCTGGGTAGTCTGTCCAAACACTTGCAAATTATGATTAGTGAGGTCCTGTAGGCTTGCAAAACGGGTTTTTAAAGTCTGTACATCTGAAAGGATTGTATCAGTCACTCCGCAAAGTTCCTTTATGCGGACCTCCATCTTCCAGATCTTTTAAGGCAGAAGTGCTGGAAGAGGAAAGGAAAAAAAAAAAAAAAACAATAGTGTTTACCTGTGGTAACACTCCAGAGTAAAATTTTAAGGGAATGCGCTCACCTGGAATGGTTGTGAGAAGTCACAACCACTGTCATCACATAAGGTATTAAACGGACATCTGATATCCACAGTCACAGCAGACACGGCTTTCCCAGACCCAGCAGACACTAAACATTGGCTCCTGAATCTTGTCATGTATAGTGTACAGTTCCTATAGCGTCTTGTGCTTGGGTGCGAGGAAAACACAGGAGACATAGGTTGAAATGAAATGACTTGTATTACTTCATACAAGCATGCTGAAAAGTTCACACAGTTTGCAGGAACAGCGACAGGAGACACAGCAGGCCAGAGTAACTTCAAGCACTACAATAAATCTCCAAAGCAGGTTCAGGATCTCTTCTCTGTACCGTAATTCCTCTGCAAACATGGATTCACCAAACAGCATGTTTCCAGAGTCCAAAAGTGTTCCAAGGTTCCTCAGTAGGGAATAGCTGGAGTACAAGTCCAAGGTTCAGGAGTCAGGTCACAGACTGACTGAGGCTTGATTCAGGAGCACTGATTGTTCAGCTGAGGCTGCTTAAGAAGCAAGAGGGAAGAATCAGGGCGGGAACATGAAAACTGGAAACTCCATATTAACTGAGGGCAAGAGACTGCAGAAAGACAGAAAGCAAAATGGCCGACGAAAACTGAGTTTCAAGGAACATGTCAACAGAGACAAAGAACCTTACACAACTCATCTTTAGCTGCGACACCTCTCCCTGTTAGGCCATTTTTGTGCATTTGCAAATGATGACTCTGCACGGTGTTACTTTAGCGATAACCACGGTTAACAGGATCAAGAAACAATGAGCGCAATGCACCCAGCCTCCTTTTTAAAGTTGTCCAGTGTGTGTCATTCTTACCCTTAAATCAGTTGACAGATTGATCTCCAGCCAGCCTCATCAACACCCACACCCGTAGTTAATAGGAGCAATCACGAAAACAGGTTATCGCTGTCCTTTTTTAAGGCAGGAGGCAGTGCAATGATTTGAAATGTGTTTGTTGGGGGATAAAGTTCATTTTCTAGCCACAATATTGACTTTGCAAGTAAATGCTGTATAGCAAGATCACTCTTATACCAACATTCTGGAGTATATTCAAATTTGGCCATTAGTAAAAATGTGAAGCAGTAGACTGCATAATTAATATTTGTGTTCATCCTCAATAACGTTTGGCCATGACTGTACACACCCAATCCTATAAAGCCAGGACGGTCGTTGGGCCGGCCGCCCTAAATGCGAGTCCAGACAACTCATCACAGAGAACACACTGACAGGGCTTGCTGCACAACTAACGTAGTAAATCATGCACCATTGCAGAGGACTTTGCAACCTACGGATGGCTTCTACAGCAGGCCAGGACACCTGACAGAAACTGCTGCCACACACTGTATGAAATCATGCACACATTGCAGGAGGATTTGGAACCTACGGATGACTTCTGCAGCAGGTCAGGGACCGCACATGCGGAGTGGTCATGCAACGCACGGAGACACTCACGCAAAGTAGGCCACGCGCAGAGCTGGGCACTGAGCAGCATCCATACAGGTAACTAGACAACAGTATCCCAGCTGGTTTAGGGGAAAGGAGCAAAAGTGTTAATGCAAAAAGACATGCAGAGTAAACGCGGGAAAACAAGAACAGACATATACCAGCGTTACAGGGAGGTAAGACGAATAATGCCACCGGATTAATTATTAGAAACTGATCCCGTACGGCCCAATGAACCTGGGACCCAGTTTCCAGGAGGGAACCTTAAGTTTTATATTCCTGGTAGACAACCATACCCGATCGTTCACACTTAGGTCCGGACCAGACACTCTCCTCCTATCAGCCATACGTTTGTATCGGTTCCCCATAGTATTCAGATTATTCAGCACCCCTCTCCACACTGAAACGAGAGATGACGAAAATCGTTCTTCCTCAGGAACCCCCGAAGAGCCCCCCTACTGAAAGTACAAAACTGGGGGTGAAAACCATATGCCCAAAAAACGGGGACATACCAGTGGACTCGCTCCCCTATTATTAAGAGCAACTCTGCCAGAGGCAAGAAAGAAGCCCAGTCCTCCTGGTTCTCTGACACAAAACACCGGAGATATGTCTCCAAGCTCTGGTTCAGACGTTCCGTCTGACCATTAGTCTGAGGATGAAAAGCCGATGAAAACGACAAATGCATCCCCCGCCGTGTACAAAATGCCTTCCAGAATTTGGACACAAACTGAGACCCCGATCAGACACCACATCGGAGGGTACCCCGTGAAGCCTCACAATCTCCCCAATGAACACCTGCGCAGAGTTTTAGCATTAGGAAGAGCAGGAAGAGCGATGAAATGTGCCATCTTGCTGAACCTGTCCACTACAACGAGTATGACCGTTTTACCTGAAGACGGCGGGAGGTCCGTAATAAAGTCCATAGGACAGATGAGTCCAAGGACGCTCCAGGATCTTCAAAGGTAAGAGGGCCCCAGACGGACGGGTATGTGGGGTCTTAGAGCGCGCACAAACCCCACAGGACGCGACAAAAGTTACCACCTCCCTATGTAAGTTAGGCCACCAAAACCGACGCGAGAGGAGATCCACAGTTGCTTTACTCCCTGGGTGTCCTGCCAAAGCCGAGTTATGGTGTGCCTCGATCACCTTTTGTCGCAACTGATCTGGAACAAACAGTCTCCCTGGAGGTCCAACAGGGACGTCCCCTGAGCCTCCAATACCTCCTCCTCAAGCTCAGAGCATACTGCCGACACCACCACCCCCTCCTGAAGGATAGGAACCGGATCATCCGTATTCCCGGCCCCAGGGATACTACGAGATAAGGCATCCGCCTTTACATTTTTTGACCCAGGACGATATGTGACGACAAAATTAAACCTGGTAAAAAACAACAACCACCTAGCTTGTCTGGGATTCAGACGTTTTGCGGACTCCAGATATAGCAGATTCTTGTGATCGGTGATGACGGTGACCGGATGGACTGCCCCTCCAAAAAATGGCGCCACTCCTCAAAAGCTAACTTAATGGCCAAGAGTTCCCTATTTCCGACATCGTAATTCCTCTCAGCGGACGACAATTTTTTAGAGAAAAAGGCGCACGGATGCCACTTACCAGGGGACGAACCCTGTGACAATACTGCTCCCACCCCTACCTCGGAAGCGTCTACCTCTACAATGAACGGCTGTGACGCATCATGTTGAATGAGTATGGGTGCCGAGGCAAAACATTTTTTCAAGGAGGAGAATGCTTGACAAGCCTTGTCAGACCACCTAGAAAAATCCGTCCCTTTTTTTGTCATGTCTGTGAGAGGTTTAACCATGGACGAGAAATTACGAATAATTTCCGGTAATAATTAGCAAACCCCAGGAAACGTTGTAGTGCCTTAAGATTCTCTGGCAGATCACACTCAAGAACTGCCCGCACTTTCCCAGGGTCCATACGAAAACCGGATGCTGACACCAGGAAGCCTAAAAAACTGGAGTTCCTGTACGGCGAACACACTTTTCCCATTTGGCGTACAGTTTATTATCCCGCAAGATCTGTAAACCTGCCTAACATGCTCCTGATGAGACACAAGATCGGCGAGTAAATTAAGATATCATCCAGATATATGACAACAAACTGTCCCACCAGGCGGCGAAAAATGTCATTTACAAAGTGTTGGAACACGCCGGGGCATTATTCAGACCGAATGGCATGACAAGGTTCTCATAATGCCCCTCCGGAGTGTTAAACGCCGTCTTCCACTCATCCCCCTCCTTCATCCTAATCAGATTGTACGCCCCCCTGAGATCCAACTTAGAGAACCATTTGGCGCCCACGATCTGATTGAAGAGATCGGGAATAAGTGGGAGCGGATACGGATCTCGGACCGTAATCCGATTAAGTTCACGGAAATCCAGGCAAGGGCATAGGCCTCCATCTTTCTTCTTCACAAAGAAGAACCCCGCGGCCCCGGTCGATGATGAAGGTCTAATATGCCCCTTAGCCAAGCTTTCCAGAAATATAACCCTTCAGGGAGCAGTTTTACAGAACAGTCATACACGCGATGAGGAGGTAGTTCCTGACACCCTTTCTCCGAGAATACATCCTCAAAGTCCGCCAGAAATGGAGGTAAGACCCTAGGAGTGACCGCACCGATGACCGTATTCATGCAGTTTTTATTACAGAATTCACTCCATTGGCTTATCTCTCTGGATTGCCAATTAATTACAGGGTTATGCTTAGTTAACCAAGGAAGGCCCAACACTTTAGGAGTGGGAAGACCCTCCAACACGTAAGAAGCAACAGTTCTTTATGTATCGCTCCCCACTTGAAGTTTTACGTTATGCACAGCTTGCAAAAAACTTCCTGACCGAGAGGCCTGGCGTCGATTGAGAATATGGGAATGGGTTTAGCCAACACACTCAATCGCATACCTTGAACCCGGACAAACCGAGCATCCACCAGATTAGCCCGGCCCGGCCCCACTATCTAGAAGAACAGATATCCTCTCAGTTCTCGTACCCACCACCACCTCCGCCGGAAAAACGAGAAACTGAGACCGAGCCTAGGGATCAATAGTTTTCCGACGACCCTTTATTCTGCAAAGGACGGGATGGACACCCCCCAATAAAATGTCTCCTTTTCCCGCAGAAGAAACACCTTCCTGTCTTGTGGCGCACCGCCGGTCCCCTCTCCCTGAAAATAATGTCCCTCCTAATGCATAGGCTCCTCTGGACTGACCAGGGAAAACCTCCATATAAGGGGACCCTTGAAGAAGGTGGAGTCATCACAGGGGGCGGAGTTACCCCGCACCTCTCCCGAAGCCGTCTGTCAATGCGAATAGCAAAGGCCATAGCGGCTTCCAGTGATGCGGGAGGGTCATACTGTGCCAACACAATCCTTTAATTTGTCAGATAAACCTTGACAAAACTGGCTCCTAAGAGCCGGGTCATTCCACTGGGTGTCCGTGGCCCACCTACGGAACTCCGAACAGAATTCCTCCGCCGGACGATCTCCCTGCTGGATCCTAGGTAACTTAGATTCAGCAAGGGAGATCCGATCCGGGTCATCATATACGAGACCCAGAGCAACAAAAACCTATCCACTGACTGGAGAGCCGGGGAGCCCGGGGAAGAGAGAACACCCATGATTGTGGGTCCCCTTGTAGGAGCGAGATGATAATTCCCACCCTTTGTTCTTCACTCCCCGATGACCGAGGCCGCAGCCGAAAGTACAATTGTACATGCCTCCCGGAAAACAAAAAACTTGTCCCGCCCCCCAGTAAACCTGTCAGGGAGAGCTACTTTAGGTTCTGGTCCGGCTTGCTCCGGGGATACAAAACCTTGGACTTAACGTCCGCCAGCTCCATGGACAAACTCTGCAACTGCCGAGCAGACTGGCTACTGGATCCATGGTAGCTGGAGAGAATCTTTTGTCCGGTCGGTGAAAATGTCACGCATGTCTCTGCGTACAGGAGGTCAGGGACCTAGCTGACCCTAAGCTGGGGCCCTACTAATCCCTCTACCTAAAGGTACTGTTAAGGTACAGAGGTCCAGGCCGCCAGCGTAACCCTATCTCCTGAGGATCCCTGAACCTCAGTAATCTAGTCCTGAGAAGGACCCCGATCACAACACAGGGGACAGGATATAAACAACACAGTACTAGACGAACGAGACAGTACAAGGGGAAAACCAAAAACCACCTTGCATACAAAAACTCGCACCACAACAACAGAGGGAACACCAACGGGTAAGGAGATAAATAATAAAGCGAGGAAGGGAAAAAACCACACAAAGTACACTTCACACCAAACTCCAAAATACCACATCCGCTCTGTTGTCTGCAAGGAATGCTTTCACCGACAACTTCCCTATCAGACTGGCAGGTATTTGAAGGAGTCCCACTTACTGCAGCATTGACTGCAGCTGGGGAGGCTGGGCCTCATCTAGCACAGAGAGAGAGAAATTAACTCCCTCACTGCCGAAAAATACAAAGCACCAAAAACTCAGCTGCGAGAAGTCAGGCTGTTAATCGTGACGATCTTCGTGGCGACACACCCTGACAGCGACACAATGTTGCCTTTTTTTCTTCATGTGGTGTAGTTTAGAAATTGGGGAAAAAAATAAGCAATGTGTTCTGCAAGTGGAGCTCTAGATAACTGTGTTATTTACTGCAGAGATGAGCCCTGGCTGGAAGAAGTGATGGCGGTCTGTGCTGGATGAAAGATGAAAAGCAAAGATGAAGGACTTCACCTAGAGACGTCACTGGTGAGTCAGTGTGTTACCTGTACCCTGACACTATACACTGTATACTATATACAGAGGTCTTGTGTATAATGTCACCAGTGTCACTTTATTATCTATACGTTATCCACAAAGCTCCAGGGTATAATGTCATTGATCACTGTATTACCTATACACAGACACTGCATACTAAGTACAGATCTCCTGTGTATAACGGCACTTATGGTGATAGTATTGTGTTTTTTTATTACTGATCAGTATTGTAGTATTCAGTCACTATGTGTGGTAATATGTGGTCTGTACATGGTGTTGTGGTATTTGACCCTTGTATGTGCTATTATTTGGTCACTTTGTGGTGGTAATACGTTGTTTAGTCATGGTGTGGTAGTATTTGTTGCTTGTATGTGATATTATTCAGTCACTATGTGGTGGTAATATGTGGTCTGGACATGGGTGTTGTGGTATTTGTCCCTTGTATGTGCTATTATTTGGTCACTTTGTGGTGGTAATATGTGGTCTGGTCATGGTGCAGTGGTATTTGTTCCTTGTATGTGATATTATTCAGTCACTGTGGTGGTAATATGTGGTTGGTTTCATGGTGTGGCTGTATTTGTTCTTAGTATGTGATGTTATTCGGTCACTGTGGTGGTAGTATGTGGTCTGGACAGGGTTTGTGGCGATATTTTTTGCTTGTATGTGATATTATTGGTCATTTTAAAAAATTGAAAAATAAATAAAAATATACCTAAATTGTATTGGATATTTTAACAAATATTAATAGGTTACAGTAGAGTAGAGCTTGGCCAAAAGAGTCTACCGGTTATGGTGGCGGCTTAAAAAAATCTTTTGGCCAAAACAAAAGCTGCTGGCTATATGTGTGATCTGGTGATGGGTACTGTTAATGTGTGATTGGTGAGAAGTGGAGTTTTTCCAAGAGAGAGCGGTGGAACTGTGGACAGTTCAAGGGGTGGAGGCGGGGCTAGGGTGGAGCCTGGGCGGAGTTTCAAGGGGCCCGAAAATGTTGCCAGTATGGGGCCCCAAGATTCCTAGTGGCAGCCCTGCGTCCCATCAACAAAGCAGCCAGCAAAAGAGCTGCTCTATTGATGTGAAGCAGCCAAGTTGCTGGCAGGGGTCCCTGAGCACTCTGAGCTAGCACCAGATAGAGCTACCTGCCCGTTTTGTTTTTTACTATGGGCCCATATGGGTCCTGGACATCTACCTTAAGTACATCAGACTCATCTAGTCTAAAGAAATATATTTAAAGGGATTGTCCAGTAAAAACACATTCTAAATGTGATACCTACAGGACTCCCTTTTAGCTATTCACTACTCTGCACTGTGACTGCCTCTCAGGCTCCAGGTTTCTTCTTCCAAGCAAGCTGCCACTGATCGGCTGCAGTCTTCATATTCCATCCAAACTGGAAGAGAGATTGTCCAATAAGGACGGAATGTGACAAAGCTGACAAGTGAGCGACGGAAAACAGGAGTTATCACTTTATTGTGACTGCTCAGGTGACTGACAGAAATCCTGGAATATTTAAAAACATTTTGGAGTAGATAGTAGCAAAAAAAATTTCCATTTTGGCAGATCTTCAAAATGCAAAATCGGTAGCAATTTCACATCAAAATCCACATGTCACATATTTAAACTGGACTTGTGCTGAATGTCTACTGCTTCTAGTGATGAGCGAGTATACTCGTTGCTCGGGTTTTCCCCGAGCACGCTCGGGTGATATCCGAGTATTTGGAAGTGCTCGGAGATTTAGTTTCTTTTCCTGTAGCTGCATGATTTGCGGCTATTTGACAGCCTGAATATATGTAGGAATTCCTTAACAAACAGGCAATCCCCACATGTATTCAAGCTGTCCAGCAGCCAAAAATCATGCAGCTGCAGCAACAGAAACTGAATCTCCGAGCACGTTCAAATACTCAGAGTCCACTTGAGCGTGCTCGGGAAAACCCGAGCAACGAGTATACTCGCTCATCACTAACTGCTTCTTTTATTCTATACATTGCACAAGTGAAATCTGTGGGAAAATCTACATTGTTTCCCACCATACAATAAACATTCTGTCAATAATGAGGATCTACAGTATGTTTGTTCTTCATATGGATTTTATTGTTCATTGCCAGAACTCAATGTCAGGAGTTCCCATTGTGGTCATCTGACTCTGTAAATGATCCAGTGTGCATAGTGACTGCCAGACTCCCTCAGATGACCATTCTCAGAAAAAAAAAAAGAAATTGGGTTCCTGGATTGTATAGTAAAATATTGTATGTTCTCCTCTCACAATATTAAGGGCTAAGTTCACATGTCCAGTAATCATCCGTTCAACTGGATCCAGCATCAATTAGCAGGCATAACTTTGTCCAGCTGAGAAAAACTGGTATCAACTGGATCCGTTTTTTTTAACACCGAAGTCTATGGAAAACAGATCCATTAAATAGCCATTAGTTTTTCTCCCATTTTGCTTACTGGAGCTGGAAATATAAATATTTAACATACCGAATATACTACTGGGCATGTGAGCTTCTAAGTAATCAATGAAACAGATCCAGTTTGTAAAAATATGTAGGGTGGTATGTCCTCAGAGTCCACCGTTGCTGGATCACAGTTCTTTACACACAGGCATGATTCTCCTTTTCACACTCGGTCATCTGCTAGTAGACTCCGTAGGACATGTTCACAACGTTCAGTATTTGGTCAGTATTTTACATCAGCATTTGTAAGCCAAAACCAGGAGTGGAACAGAGGAAAAGTATAATAGAAAGATTGGCTCTACATTGTGGCCAGCTGTCAGTCAGTGCGGGGGGGCGGTTACAGTGGCTGCTCTGTGTACTCGGAGTTTGATTGAACCGACCCCCTCCCCATGACTGAATACCCAATGTTGGCTGGGAAATAAGGTGTATTCGGCTATGTGCAGGTGCAGACGTTAACTTGCAGATTAACAGCGTTATTTCTGGTGACAGGTTCCCTTTAATCCAATAGAGATGCTATGGCATGACCTTAACCCCTTTACCCCCGAGGGTGGTTTGCACGTTAATGACCAGGCCAATTTTTACAATTCTGACCACTGTTCTTTTATGAGGTAAAAACTCTCGAACGCTTCCATGGATCCTGGTGCTTCTGACAAAGTTTTTCTCGAGACATATTGTACTTCATGATAGTGGTAAAATTTCTTTGATATGACTTGTGTTTATTTGTGAAAAAAACACAGGAGTTTGGTGAGAATTTTGAAAATTTCGCAATTTTCCAACTTTGAATTTTCATGCCCTTAAATAACAGAGATATGTCACAGAAAACACTTAATAAGTAACATTTCCCACATGTCTACTTTACATCAGCACAATTTTGGAACCAAAATGTTTTTGTTACGAAGTTATAAGGGTTAAAAGTTGACCAGCGATTTCTCATTTTTTACAACACCATTATTTTTTAGGGACCACATCACATTTGAAATCACTTTGAGGGTCTATATGATAGAAAATGCCGAAAAGTGACACCATTCTAAAACTGAACACCTGAAGGTACTCAAAACCACATTCAAGAAGTTTATTAACCCTTCAGGTGCTTCACAGGAATTTTTGAAATGTTTAAAAAAAATTAACATTTAACCTTTTTTTCACAAAAAATTTACTTCAGATCCAATTTGTTTTATTTTCCCAAGGGTTACAGGAGAAATTGGACCCCAAAAGTTGTTGTACAATTTGTCCTTCATATGCTGATACCCCATATGTGGGAGTAAACCACTGTTTGGACACATGGCAGAGCTCGGAAGGGAAAGGAGCGCCGTTTGACTTATCAATGCAAAATTGGCTGGAATTGAGATCAGACACCATGTAATGTTTGGAGAGCCCCTGATGTGCTTAAACAGTAGAAACCCACCCAATTCTAATTCAATTCTAACCCTAATCAATTCGAA
Source organism: Oophaga sylvatica (assembly GCA_033576555.1). Taxonomy (NCBI): domain Eukaryota; kingdom Metazoa; phylum Chordata; class Amphibia; order Anura; family Dendrobatidae; genus Oophaga; species Oophaga sylvatica. The sequence continues at coordinate 17,927 of JARQOD010008831.1, forward strand.
CCCTAACCCTAACCATAACCCTGACCACAAACCTAACCCTAACACACCCCTAACCCTAATCCCAACCCTAACCCTAATCCCAACCCTAAACACTAACCCTAACTTTAGCCCCAACCCTAACCCTAACTTTAGCCCCAACCCTAACTCTAACTTTAGCCCTAACCCTAATGGGAAAATGGAAATAAATACATTATTTTATTTTATTACTTTTCCCTAACTAAGGGGGTGAATAAGGGTTGTTAGATTTACTATTTATAGCTGGTTTTTATAGCGGGTTTTTATGTTTGGCAGCTGTTACACACTATAAGATGCTTTTTATTGCAAAAAATAGTTTTTGCAACACCACATTTTGAGAGCTATAATTTTTGCATATTTTGGCCCACAGAGTCATTTAAGGTCTTGTTTTTTGCGAGACGAGTTGACGTTTTTATGGTACCATTTTCGGGCACATGACATTTTTTGATCACTTTCTTTCCGATTTTTGGGAGGCAGAATGAGCAAAAACCAGCAGTTCATTAATTCTTTTGGGAGGGCGCTTATACCGGTCCGCGTGTGGTAAATTTGATAAGGCAGTTTTATTCTTCGGGTCAGTACGATTACAGCGATACCTCATTTTTATCATTTTTTTATGTTTTGGCGCTTTTATATAATAAAAACTATTTTATAGAAAAAATAATTGCTTTCGAATCACTTTATTCTGACAGCTCGATGTGAATACTTTTCAGTCCAATTATGACAAGAGCATTCTTAAAGTGATACCTTTAATGGCTAACCAGAAACACAAAAAATGCAAAATGTGTACCCACATATTACCAACAAATACAGTCCGCGTACCAAACACAAATCAGGACTATAAGGTCATGGGTTCCTTTTCATGTACATCCTCCAATGTGGTGTACATGACACAATGTACAAGGTGCCCTGGAGCTATCTATATTGGGGAAACCATGCAAAAACTACAAACAAGGATGAATCTACACAGACATACAATCAGGAATGAAATGGACATGCTGTGGGAAAACATTTCTCTGGAACTGGACATTGTATGACAGACTTAAAAGTCTTAATACTAAAAGGTCATTTTAAGGATGACAGGGAGAGAAATATGGGAATTCAAACTTATTAGGATGTTCAATACTTTGACACTAGGACTCAACTTAACACCGGGTTTTATGACTCACTACATAGACACAGTTCACACCTTCACCAGAAGGACTCCAGATAGCTAAGAACACATTCCACTAGCTCTCCATTTGTAAGAAAATGCTAATTCGATTTCCTTTGCTTATCTTTTGAAGGCATACACACCTCCCAGGTCTTGAACAAATTTCCTACTATAGTAAGCATCTAATGTGTCTTTCTTATTATTCCAAATGTAATCTTGCCTGAAGAAGGAGCCTTTGAGCTCTGAAAGCTTGCGAACATATAATTTTCTGGTTAGCCAATAAAGGTATCACTTTAAGAATGCTCTTGTCATAATTGGACGGAAAAGTATTCACATAGATTTTTCTTAGTAACACGGTACCACAATATAATTTATTATTGTATTCTGACAGCTATAACTTTTTTATTTTTTTGCTGATGACGCTGCATGGCGGCTCGTTTTTTTGTGGGACAAGATGACATTTTCAGGGGTACCATGTTTATTTATAACTGTCTTTTTGATCGTGTGTTATTCCACATTTTGTTCAGCGGTATGATGATAAAGCATTGTTTTTTGCCTTGTTTTTTTGATGGTGTTCACTAAAGGGTTAACTAGCGGGACAGTTTTATAGAACGGGTCGTTATGGATGCAGCGATACCAAATATATGTACTTCTATTGTTTAGATTTTTTTATTCAAATATTTATTTAGTGATAGAATAAATATTGATTTTTTTATTATTTTTTAAAATATTTTTACAATTATTTAAATTTTTTTTTACTTCATTCTATGTTTTACACTTTGTCCCACTATGGGACAATCTTTTTATGCAGGCTGCTGTGCATGACAGGTAGTTTCTCAGCTCTGGAGATCCGGATGTCATCAAGATGACATCGGGTCTCTGTGGCAACAATCGGTCGGCTCTGATCCAAAGGCAGAGGGGCTGTCAGCCCCTCGCTGGAGTCGGAACGCTGAGATCTGTTTGATCACAGTGTTCAGGGGGTTAAAGTGCTGAGAGCGGTCTGTAACTGCTCCTGCCACTTAGTGCCGGGTGTTAGATGTGAGAATCCGCTGAAACCCGGCCGCGATCGGCCGCGCTCCCCCCGAGAGCGCGGCTGATCGCCCATGACATACTATCCCGTCCATGGGCAGACAGGCCCAGGGCACATGGATGGGATAGTGCGTCAGATGTCAGATGGCAGAAAGGGGTTAACAAAGCGTTTCATGCTTAGAAATCCTCCAATATGGCTGAATTACAGCAATTCTGCAAAGATAAGTGGGCCAAAATTTCTCCAGAGTGTTGTAAAACACTCATTGCCCATTATCAGAAACGCTTGATTGCAGTTGTTGCTGCTAAGGCTAAGTTCACACTTGGCGTTTTTGTTGTTTTTTTTAAATACTTGTTTTATGCTGATTTTCAGCTGCATTTTACAGTACCAGCAAAGCTATGAGATTTCAGAAATCTCATGCACACACACTGTTTTTTGTCATCAGTATTTGTTCTTTGCATGTTTTTTTTGGACATACAGTCATGGCCAAAAGTTTTGAGAATGACACAAATATTATATTTTCACATGATCTGCTGCCCTCTGGTTTTTATGTGTGTTTGACAGATGTTTTTATCACAGACAGAAATATAATAATTGCAAACATATGAGTAACAAAAGCTTATATTGACAGTTAGAATGAGTTAATGCAGCAAGTCAATATTTGCAGTGTTGACCCTTCTTCTTCAGGACCTCTGCAATTCTCCCTGGCATGCTCTCAATCAACTTCTGGACCAAATCCTGACTGATAGCAGTCCATTCTTGCACAATCAATGCTTTCATTTTGTCAGAATTTTTAGGTTTTTGTTTGTCCACCCGTCTCTTGATGATTGACCACAAGTTCTCAATGGGATTAAGATCTGGGGAGTTTCCAGGCCATGGACCAAAAATCTCTATGTTTTGTTCCCTGAGCCATTTAGTTATCACCTTTGCTTTATGGCAAGGTGCTCCATCATGCTGGAAAAGGCATTGTTGATCGCCAAACTGCTCTTGGAGGGTTGGGAGAAGTTGCTGTTGGAGGACATTCTGGTACCATTCTTTATTCATGGCTGTGTTTTTAGGCAAGACTGTGAGAGAGCCGATTCCCTTGGCTGAGAAGCAACCCACACATGAATGGTTTCAGGATGCTTAACAGTTGGCATGAGACAAGACTGGTGGTAGCGCTCACCTTGTCTTCTCCGAATGAGGCCTTTTCCTGATGTCCCAAACAATCGAAAAGGGGATTCATCAGAGAAAATAACTTTACCCCAGTCCTCAGCAGTCCACTGCCTGTACCTTTTTCAGAATATCAGTCTGTCCATGATGTTTTTTCTGGAGAGAAGTGGCTTCTTTGCTGCCCTCCTTGAGACCAGGCCTTGCTCCAAGAGTCTCTGCCTCACTGTGCGTGCAGATGCACTCACACCTGCCTGCTGCCATTCCTGAGCAAGCTCTGCACTGCTGGTAGCCCGATCCCGCAGCTGAAACACTTTTAAGAGACGGTCCTGGTGCTTGCTGGTCTTTCTTGGGCACCCTGGAGCTTTTTGGCAACAATGGAACCTCTCTCCTTGAAGTTCTTGATGATGCGATAGATTGTTGACTGAGGTGCAATCTTTCTAGCTGCGATACTCTTCCCTGTTAGGCCATTTTTGTGCATTGCAATGATGACTGCACATGTTTCTTTAGAGATAACCATGGTTAACAGAAGAGAAACAATGATGCCAAGCACCAGCCTCCTTTTAAAGTGTCCAGTGGTGTCATTCTTACTTAATCATGACAGATTGATCTCCAGCCATGTCCTCATCAACACCCACACCTGTGTTAATGGAGCAATCACTGAAAAGAGGTTAGCTGGTCCTTTTTAAGGCAGGGCTGCAATGATGTTGAAATGTGTTTTGGGGGTTAAAGTTCATTTTCTAGCCAAATATTGACTTTGCAAGTAATTGCTGTTAAGTGATCACTCTTTATAACATTCTGGGAGTATATGCAAATTGCCATTAGAAAAAGTGAAGCAGTAGACTTTGTAAAAATTAATATTTGTGTCATTCTCAAAACTTTTGGCCATGACTGTAGAGCATGTCACTTCTTTCAGCGTTTTTCACCCATTGACTTGAATGGGTGGTGAAAAAATGCTGAAAAAATGCACCAAAACGCAGATATCATGTTTTGCTGCATTTTTTGTGCCAAAACCTGATTCTATGGAATAGGACTAGTGTTGAGCGATACGATACTGCAAATATCGGGTATCGGCCGATATTAGCTGTATCGGGCTTTCGATTCCGAGTACCGATATTTTCGTCATATCGGATACCGGAATCGGGATTGTCACTGTCACTGTCAGTGTCCGTCGGTCGGGTCTGTCAGGAGTCAGCGGCACTTACCTGGCAGAAGATCTCCGGCGGTCACGGCCTGGACTGCTTCATGGCCGCCATCATCTTTCCCCGGCGGTCACATGCAGTTTCTCGCGATAACTGCAGTGACTGCTGGGTAATCCCGGCCGTAAAGCAGTCAGTCCGATGACGTCACCGCCGGGAAGCAGGTAATCAGCTGTGCTGCGTCGCGATGACAGGCTCTGCCTGTCATTGCGATGTAGCAGAGCTGGATCGTCGTGGGACAGTCGTTACTATGGACTGCGTCGGACAGGTGGTATACTGTTGGTTTGTTTTTTTTCTTTTTTTACAGGAGATCGATGGCGTCGCAGGAATGAGAGTACAATAAAAGAAATGAAAACTGTGTTGTCTCTTTTATTTCATTAAAAGACTTTTTTCTTGCTGTGTCTTTTTTTTTATGCATTTAATAACTTTGGGATTAATAATGGATCGGTGTCTTATTGACACCTCTCCATTATTAACTGGGCTTATTGTCACCGTGCAATCAACGGTGACATTAACCCCTTATTACCCACTTGCCACCGCTACAGGGCAGTGGGAAGAGCAGGGTAAAGTGCCACAATTGGCACATCTTTTGATGCGCCAAATGTGGGGCTGCTGTAGCCTGGTATTATCAGGCTGTTGAGGGCCAAAATCCATGGGCCTTGACAGTCTTTTAATACCAGGCCGCAGCAGTCTGCATTTTACTTGGCTGGTTAACAAAAATAGGGGGACCCCTACGCCGTTTTTTTTTTGAGGGGATCCCCTATTTTTGTTAACCAGCCAAGCTAAGCAGACTGCTGTGGCCTGGTATTATCAGGCTTGCAAGGTCCATGGATATTGGATCCTTACCAGCCTGAAAAACCAGGCCTCAGCGGTCTGCTTCATCTGGCTGGTTAACAAAAATAGGGGGGACCCCACGCCAATTTTTTTCGAGGGGATCCCCTATTTTTGTTAATCAGCCAAGATATGCAGACTGCTGTGGCCTGGTATTATCAGGCTGGCAAGGTCCATGGATCTTGGCTCCTTAACAGCCTGAAAATCCAGGCCTCAGCGGTCTGCTTCATCTGGCTGGTTAACAAAAATAGGGGGGACCCCACGCCAATTTTTTCGAGGGGATCCCCTATTTTTGTTAATCAGCCAAGATATGCAGACTGCTGTGGCCTGGTATTATCAGGCTGGCAAGGTCCATGGATCTTGGCTCCTTAACAGCCTGAAAATCCAGGCCTCAGCGGTCTGCTTCATCTGACTGGTTAACAAAAATAGGGGGGACCCCACGCTATTTTTTATTCGAAGGGAACCCCTATTTTTGTTAATCAGTTCCCTCTGACGTCACTGATTGTGTCCCTGGCTGACCTGAAGTGAAAGTGGAAAGCAATCAATTAAGCTTTCCACTTCCTCTCCTGTCAGCCAGGAGAGGAAACTCATTCATTTGGGGGTTTACTGTGAGGCTGCAGCATTAGCTGCGGTCACTGCAGTAAACATTAACCCTTTCTGAAGGATTACACCGTGGGACCTGACTGTGCATGGGATAGGTAAGAAATAATTTTGCTTTTTTATTTATTTTTATTACAGGAAATGGTTTTTGCAGTCAAATAAAGATGGTCAAAAACATGTGTCTTTATTTCATTAAAATGATTTTTATTAAAGTGTGTGTGTTTTATTTTTATTTCATGCAATAGGATTAATAATTGATAGTTGTCTAATTGACAGCTCTCAATTATTAACCTGGCTTAAGGTCACCTTTCAATTGCAATGTGGCTTTAACCCCATATTAACCCATTCGCCACCGCTACAGGGCAATGGGATAGACGGGCAAAGTGCCAGAAAGGGCGAATCTAATTATAGATTTGTCTTTTCTGGGTGTCTGGGGGCAGATGTTAGTAGCCAGGGGGGGCCAAAAATAATGGTCCCTCTCTGGGCTATTATTATCTGCCCCCACTCACTGGCTTTGTCTGTCTGGTTGCGAAAATAGGGCGGGAGCCCACGCATTTTTTTTAAACAATTTTACACCTCATATAATTATATACATGTCATTAAATTTGTGACACATATATATATATTTATATTTATAGTTCATACACTCTACATAGTATAATAGCCGCTAATTCAATTGCAGGCTTTTGTGAAAATGCAGAACCCGACATGAAATGACACTTGGTGTACATAGGGTTAACCATGTCTTTTCATGTCCTTTGCTATCTGATTTGCACAAACAATTACATCAGTCTATGTGTGCAAAATTTCACACCTGTAGGGGTTAATTAAAGGTGTAAATTCGTAGCAAAAAAGTCCGTTTTTTTTGCTACGAATTTACACCTTTAATTAACCCTACAGGTGTGAAATTTTGCACACATAGACTGATGTAATTGTTTGTGCAAATCAGATAGCAAAGGACATGAAAAGACATGGTTAACCCTATGTACACCAAGTGTCATTTCATGTCGGGTGCTTCTGTCTTTTCACAGAAGCCGGCTTTACCCGGCAATTGAATCAGAGGATATTTTACTATGTAGAAGTGTATAAACTATACATATATGTATATATATATGTCACAATGACATGTATATATATATATATATGTATTCTATGTGTGTATATTTAGTGTTTACAAGGAAATAAAGGTTTTTTTAGTTGCGATATTTTGTTCCATAGACTTACATTGGACTTCCGATATCGGAATCGGATATCGACGATATTTAGTGATATCGGCGATACCATTCCGATCCGATATTTTTAGATATCGAGCAGTATCACTCAACACTAAATAGGACATTTTTTCAACACTAAACTTTATCAGTATGCACAAGACACAAATCTAGCATGCCAAAACCGCCTCAAAAAGTGCAGAGAAAAAGCATAAAAAACGCCGCAGAAAAACACAAGAAAAACTTTCTGCAGCTTCTTTCTGCAGCTTCTTTCCTGCCAAGAGATTAGGTTTTGCTGCAGAAAAAATGCTGAAAAAACAGCTAGTGTGATCTTAAATACGGACGAGAAAAAATCGCATTGCACTCAGACTGATGTTAATCTATGGGGCAGCTCCCATCATCCGATTTTTTTCTCGTCCGTTTTATACGTGCGAGTGAAATCACAGCATGCTGCGATTTGCACCGTATTATGCCCGAGACTCGCCAATGCAAGTCCATGGTTGCGAAAAAAACAACGGATTACACATGGACCATCAGTGTCACTTGCGAGAAATACGCACCCGTGTCCTTTAGAAAAGTCGGCAATTCATCCCTGGCTATACTGTAAAATCACACTGACAGGTTTAATAAAGAATAGGAATTCTTTTGTGATGTAAAAACTGTCATTGGGATCCATTATATGTCGGTTTTGCAAGCCGGCGAGAAAATCTCGCCGTCTGATGCCATACGGATGACACACGGATGTTTTGATGCGAGATAATCGCATCCTCGCATTGCACACGGATGACATACGGATCACTTTTCAGGGGACTTTTCTGCGTATTACGGCCGTATAATACGGTCCGATTTTTTATCGTTGTGTGTGACCCCGGCCTAAAGGTGGCTAATATTAGGTTTAGGGGGCAATCACTTTTTCACACAGGGCCCTGTAGGTTTGGATTTCTTTTCCCTTAATAATAAAGACCTTTATTTAAAAACTGTGTTGTGTGTTTACTTGTTTTTATCTTTATCTGATATTTCAATTTGTTTGGTGATCTGAAACATTTAAGTGTGACAAACATGCAAAAGAATAGGAAATCAGGAAGGAGCAAACACTTTTTCATACCACTGTAACAGTTGGATCACTGTAGTGGTAAAACTTTGTTGTAAGAGGGTCGCAGGTCAATTTTCAACCTAAAATCTGTATTGTGCCTCCTTATGTCCCATTATCTAACAGCCCCTGATTATGAAAGTATGACAGCTAAAAGAAAGGAGAAAAAGGAAAAAACAAAACTGGAAACAAATACAATGTACACTACATACAAAATATCCAATAAAAAGCATGTCTGTCCTGCCTTTAGAAAGTATCTAGTCATACACCTCCCTGCAGATATTAGATTACTCAGATGATAGATCTATAGATAGACGTATCTTTTACATAAGTCTACTCATTTGACGGCACATGCTTGAGTCAGCCACTTGCCATGGGCACATAAGTTTCAGTTTCGTTTCTCCCTTTTTACTCTTGGTTGGTTGCCACACCTGTTTTGTGTGTATATAAATGATTCTTTTCATTTTCCAGTCCTGCGTGTCTTACCACCAAGAGGATAATAGTCTTCCACATCTCGTATGATCCCAACTGACAGAAGAAAATGCCTTCTAAAATTTAACCTCAGAGATCTGAGAGACGCCGGAGAGAAATTTCTACAACAACTTATAGAAAGTGACAGAGTGAATGTGACCGATAGAGAAGAACTGCGAAGTATTTATGCGGAGTTCAAAAGACAGTAAGAATATTATTATTATTATTGATATAATTAGTATTATTATGTCCATTATTTTTTACTATTTTCACATGTAGACAATTTATTTAAAACAGTTTTATTACGATAAAATTCATATACTTGTCTACCTTTAATTGGTTATCCAGAATTTCTGGTAATCTTGTACCTAAAATATAAATGATTTTCAGTTTAACAATACCAGAAACATTAGATTGAACATGTATACACAGTTATTACCTGATTTTGATGTATTTTATAATTGTTTTAGAGTTTTAGGCCACATTCGCACGTTCAATTTTGGTGAGTTTTTTACCTCAGTATCTGTAAGCCAAAACCAGGAGTGGGTGATAATCCAGAAGTGTTTCTATTATACTTTCCTCAACTTCTGAGTGGGCCCTAACCAGAGAACCTCAGCAAATGACCGCGCTGTTGCCAAAAATAATCTATATATAAAAAGACCAATATTATTATCACGGCCATATGGTCAGTGGTAAATAATACCAGTCCTTACAGCAGAGTTACAGATAATGACTTACTGCTGCGTTCTTTCTGATGAATCGTTCACTTTTCATGTCTTTTCCATCTGGCCCAGACTGACATAACGACTCCTTCAGCCAGGCCTCGACTACAGAGAATACAACAAAGACTCGTTTCACTTCTCATATTTTCAGCACCATCACTGTCACCAATTGGACTATTCTCAACCTGCACAAACTCCTCATCCTGCTGATACCCCAATACTGAGCGCTGCTGCTGTATGTGTCCCTATTACTGCACCTCATACCCCAATACTGAGCCACTGCTGCCATATGTGTCCCTATTACTGCACCTGATACCCCAATACTGAGCTGCTGCTGCCGTATGTGTCCCTATTACTGCACCTCAAACCCCAATACTGAGCCGCTGCTGCCGTATGTCCCTATTACTGTACCTCATACCCCAATACTGAGCCACTGCTGCCATATGTTGTCCCTATTACTGCACCTGATACCCCAATACTGAGCTGCTGCTGCCGTATGTGTCCCTATTACTGCACCTCAAACCCCAATACTGAGCCGCTGCTGCTGTATGTGTCCCTATTACTGCACCTCATACCCCAATACTGAGCCACTGCTGCCATATGTGTCCCTATTACTGCACCTGATACCCCAATACTGAGCCGCTGCTGCCATATGTGCCCCTATTACTGCACCTCAAACCCCAATACTGAGCCACTGCTGCCGTATGTGTCCCTATTACTGCACCTGATACCCCAATACATGAGCCACTGCTGCCGTATGTGTCCCTATTACTGCACCTGATACCCCAATACTGAGCCACTGCTGCCGTATGTGTCCTTATTACTGCACCTCATACCCCAATACTGAGCCGCTGCTGCCGTATGTGTCCCTATTACTGCACCTACTGTGTGGTTCTGTGTGACTCTAAATTCTAAAGCACCCCTCTATAATATAGTAATGCCAGGTGCAAGTGCCCTAGAAAACAGTGCCCGCATTTTGTCCCCTAGAATGTAATAATGCCCTGTGTGCCCCTTTGACAGTCACAGTAACCAGAGTTCCCCTATAACAATAAGTGCCCACTTTTTACACTTACCGTATATACCCATGTATAAGCCGAGATTTTCAACCCATTTTTTAGGGCTGAAAGTCCCCCTCTCGGCTTATACGCAGGTCATATACGGGGGTCGGCGGGGGAGGGGAGCGGGGGTGTCGGATTATACTCACCCCTCCGCCGGCGCGGTTGTGTCGACCGCCACCACAATTGTGGATTACCAGGGCTATGGGGTACTCAGAGCCGAGCCCATGGAAGTCTATGGGGTTGTCACGGGTAGCGGTGGCTCGGTCTGTGGCCCTGGCGGTCTGGCGTATGTTGGGGGGAATATTTACAGGGGATAGATATATTTACAATTCGTGACGCCACCTGTAGTCTCTGGTAAGTTGTACCAGCGCTGCTGTAGATCTCTGAGGGGATGGTGAGGCAGCTAGATGTCGGGTCCCCTACAGGTGGGACTTTTCCCTCAGGTCGGTAGTTAAAGCAGGGTTGTGCAGGCATGCAAATAAATAACTCAGTCTCACACGGTCAGCGTCTTTCCATACCTTTTACTTGTAAGATGGTAAGGCAGGTCCCAGGGAGGCTGATCCATGGAGAATGTATTTCAAGATAGCAGCTGGACAAGTTAGGGCCTCCTTTACTTTCACAATGATGAGTCCAACCAGCATAAAGCGTAGTTCCCTCTATAAACTCCAGCTATTCCAAAGCTGTACTGCCCGGTCAGTTTTGTGGTCGGAGCCTTCCTGTGAGAGAGCTGAATTCCTATCTTGTCCTGCAGAGACTCAAGGTCCTCACTCCCCCTGACCCCAGTTACGTACCGACTCTTCAGGGCTGCTTGCCGCGACCTAAGGTCCGGTAAGCCTCTGGTTTTCCTACCACTATGCGTGAAGCTATAGTGATCCTTCGGTCCCCAGTGACCGGTAACAATGTGCAGGACTTCTCCAATCCAAAAGCACTTTTAAATATTCCTTCCACTGTGCCTTTCGCCTTGTCCGCGCTTGTAGCATAAGCACTCACACTTCCACAAGTTAAATAAGTCAATCCTTCTTCACTTCTTTCCGGAGTTTGTTGTCAGATTCCCAGTAATCCTCTAGGCAGGAGCACGTCTCTGAACCTTCACTGTCCTTGGGACAGGAGACTGAAGTATCTCTGCAACTCACTCACTCTTCTCATTAGATGTCTCAGTCTGTCTATCAGTGGAGCACAGCTCTGACCAGGCTGAGGTGATCTGGCTCCCCTCTACTGGCCTCCACTTCCCTGAACTGCACGCAGACTCAGGCTGGACTACTTCCTCCCTCCAGGTCCAGGCTAGACTGACTGCTCTGTCCGAAGACAGGAAACAGACTGACTAAATAACTCACTGAATGAGCCTATATATATCCTGTGGGTGTGTCTAAGTGTATGTTGAGTGAATGGGTATAGAGCATTAAACTGCTATCTCTCCACACATTCTCCAGGGTACTGCGTGTGCCTTCACACCAGGGCTACACACGGTCTCTGCAGCCCCCCTGCTTCTCCCACGATCTCTGGCTCCTTCCTGCAGCGGTCACATGGCACCGCTCATTAAAGTCATGAATATGCACATATTCATGACTTTAATGAGTGGTACCACGTGACCGCTGCAGGACTGAAGCGCTGCGGAGAGCGCTGGGAGAAGAGGAGAGGCTGCAGGGATGCGCCAGCGGAGGGGTGAGTATAGCGATATTTACCTGTCCCGTTCCACCGCTGCGCTGCTCCCTCGATCTGACTCCTCTGGCTGTGAATGATCAGGCAGAGGGTGCGATGATGTCGTTAGTGCGCGCCCCGCCCCCTGCCAGATCATTCACAGCCAGAGGAGTCAGACCGAGGGAGCAGCGCAGCGGTGGAACGGGACAGGTAAATATCTCAGGTGTTGGGGTCCTGAGCGAGCGGTGACACCGGCACCTGTCCCCCATAGCGCGCCAGTGTCACCGCCTGCTCAGGACACCAGCACCTGCCCCCAGCGACGAGAGGGGAGTATGTCATTTTTTTTTTTTTTTTTTGCAGCAGCATATCAGGCCTATACTATGGGGCATATGGTGAATAATTGTGCAGCATATGGGGGCATAATCTGGAGAATATGGGGGCATAATATGGAGCATATGGGGCATAAGCTGTGGAACATATGGGGGCATAATCTGTGGAACATATGGGGCATAATCTGGAGCATATGGGGTCATAATCTGTGGAACATATGGGGCATAATCTGGAGCATATGGGGGCATAATCTGTGGAACATATGGGCATAATCTGGAGCATATGGGGTCATAATCTGTGGAACATATGGGGCATAATCTGGAGCATATGGGGGCATAATCTGTGGAACATATGGGGGCATAATCTGGAGCATATCGGGGCATAATCTGTGGATCATATGGGGGCATAATCTGTGGAATATGGGGCATAATCTGGAGCATATGGGGGCATAATCTCTGAAGCATATTGGGCATAATCTGGAGCATATGGGGGCATAATCTGTGGAACATATGGGGGCATAATCTGGAGCATATGGGGGCATAATCTGTGGATCATACGGGGCATAATCTGTGGAATATATGGGGGCATAATCTGGAGCATATGGGGGCATAATCTCTGAAGCATATTGGGCATAATCTGGAGCATATGGAGGCATAATCTGTGGAGCATATTGGGCATAATCTGTGCAGCATATGGGGGCATAATCATTTTTCACCCTAGGCTTATACGCGAGTCAATAAATTTTCCCAGTTTTTTGTGGCAAAATTAGGGGGGTCGGCTTATACACGGGTCGGCTTATACATGAGTATATACGGTAATAAGTCCTGAGTCTCCCCCCTGTGCAGCTCCCTATACTCAGAATAATGCCCTCTCACTGGATATATACTGACCCCTTAATATCCCCAAACATTTAATGGCTCCAACACTGTATGATAGCCCGCCACTATAATCCCACACTGTATGATGGCCCCCTAGATAGCATCCATATAGCATAATACACCAGATAGTCTTCAATATAGTATAATGCACTCCCCATAGGCAGCCTCTATATTATAATGCACCCCCATAGGCAGCCTCTATATTATAATGCACCCCCATAGGCAGCCTCTGTATTATAATGCACCCCTATTGACAGCCTCTCTATTTTATTGCACTCCCCCATAGGCAGCCTCTCTATTATAATGCACCCCATGGGCAGTCTTATTTATAATGCAATTCCTATAGGCAGTCTTATTTATAATGCACCCCATAGGCAGTCTCTGTATGATAATGCAGCCCCATAGGCAGTCTTATTTATAATGCACCCCATAGGCAGTCTCTGTATGATAATGCAGCCCCATAGGCAGCCTTATTTATAATGCACCCCATAGGCAGCCTTATTTATAATACACCCCAATGGCAGCCTTATTTATAATGCACCCCATAGGCAGTCTTATTTATAATGCACCCCCCATAGGCAGTCTTATTTATAATGCACCCTATAGGCAGCCTCTGTATGATAATGCAGCCCCATAGGCAGCCTTATTTATAATGCACCCCATAGGCAGCCTTATTTAAAATGCACCCCATAGGCAGTCTTATTTATAATGCACCCATAGTCAGCCTCTGTATGATAATGCAGCCCCATAGGCAGCCTTATTTATAATGCACCCCATAGGCAGCCTTATTTATAATTCACCCCCCTATGGAGCCTCTGCTCTGTAATATAATGCACCCCTATATGGAGCCTCTGTAATATAATGCACCCCCATATGGAGCCTCTGTAATGTAATGCACCCCAAATGGAGCCTCTGCTCTGTAATATAATGCACCCCCATATGGAGCCTCTGTAATATAATGCACCCCCATATGGAGCCTCTGTAATATAATGCACCCCCATATGGAGCCTCTGTAATATAATGCACCCCCATATGGAGCCTCTGTAATATAATGCACCCCCATATGGAGCCTCTGATCTGTAATATAATGCACCACCCCATTACAAAAATAATAAATCCAGTACTCACCTCTCTTGCTCCCGGGCTCCTGATCTGCTCACTGCTCTCCCTCTTCTCCTGAGTCTCGACAGCGGGCTCCGGGCAGTGACGTCATCGCGCCCACTGTCAGACGCTGAGAGGGGGATTATGGGAAAGCAGTAGCGCTCTCTCCTTCTCTCTTAATGCGGTCAGCTGTATCGGCTACATGCCGAATCAGCTGACCCTCCGAAGATGGGCGGGAGGCCCACTGCTGGCACATGACCCCCCACTGCCTGCTCAGATCAGATCGATTCTCCCTGCTCTGCCCCAGAATGTAACTGTATTGGCGCGCTGTGCACGCCGATACAGTTACAGTAGCGTAGCTCCGGGTGGGCCCCCTCAGCCCCCCAGTAGCTACGCTACTGATGATGAGTATTTAGTGAGTTTTTGATGTTGCAGATTTTCTGCAGTATTTCTACACCCATTAGGTACATTAGGTTACTTGCGCTTTTTTCAGTGTGTCTTTGCTTTTTTTTATGTTTTTTTACATGTGTTTTTATCACGTTTTAGAAGCTGCTATTTTGTCTCTTTTTGGGATGTCCTGTTTTAAACAAACCTGCTTTGTTTTTGATACTTGCTGGTATTTTTGCTTTCACAAAACTGTATAGGTACAGCCATGTGCAGATTCCATGCATTTTAGTGTGTAATCTCTGACAGCGGCATTTAGCACACGCGCACCTGGGACGTGATGTTGGGTTGCCATAGCACACTTGACATGACGTTTCTCCTGTGAAAGTCATGTTGCACAGCTTCTGAATCCACAGCTTTGCAGTAGAAAACTTCGCAGAGCAGGCTTCATGGGATAACAAGCTTTTATTTCTTACAACATGAGGTAAAAGGAAAAAGCACAGTCATTTTAGCACTGCATCAGGAACAAAACGAAAGTGAAACTACAAGTGAGACTATTTCTTATACAATACATTAAACAGAAGGAAACGCTACACAACATCGCCATCTACTGTCAGGTCAGCATAAAGTCCTCCTTTTACTTATAATAAGTCCTAATCTGTTGCATATGCCAACACCCTTTCTTAACAATAAGGACTTATTCAATCAAACCCAACTTTTTTATTAGTCTCTGATGTTTATCAGCATTCAACGCCTTCGTGAAAATGTCTGCTGTCATTTCTTAAGTAGGGCAATACTCCAACTTCAAGACTCCTTGGTCCTCTTTTAGTTTTGTTGGTTCCAAGTGTGATTGTCCTAATTCTGTCAACAATTGTCTTAACCACAGTACTTCTTGTCTTTCTATCTGTATTCCTAGGTACTGTTTTACATTTCCCAAGTCTTTGATTTCAAAATTTTGTTTCAGGGCTTTTAGAATGTTTTCTTTATTCTTTCTTGTTTAAAAACAAATCAAAATGTCGTCTACATATACGAGTTACATAAATCCATCTATTACTCATTCTTTTTGTGTGCAAGCATGAATCAGCTTTGCTTCTTTGAAATTTTTCAATTGTTAGTACTTCCGTGATTTTGTCATTCCCGCTTT